>JABUQX010002388.1:32500-57500 GCA_015478945.1 Trachelipus rathkii | reverse complement strand
TTTAACAAAGAAAATGAAGCAACCACTTGGGGAATTTTTCGGCTGACTCAAGGGTTTTTCAGCTTCATTCACCCAGTTTACATTGGTAAGAAATTAATACAATTTTACTAATACAATGTAAAGGCATCTCATATGTGAGATCTTGACAAAAAGTTTATATTTTCATATGATTCAACAAGTGATTCATATGATAGCTATTTTTTTTTACAGAAACTAATCTGTAAAATTAAATTTTGAGCTTTTCATTACTTCTTACATGTAAATATTATGTGTCTTTCTAATAAGAATTTAATATTATCATAAGGCAACTCTATACACCTCATCTTAACCTTATTATAGTTAGCATGAAAGTAATAACCCAAAGAACAAGTTAAATGTGAGATGTTACATGTAATACGAATAAATATATGTAAACACTTTGGATCTTACCTGATTTCTATTTTTCGAAGAAATATTGACCTCGAAACCTTATAATTTAGCATATCAAAAATCTTATATATAACTTAGTTAAATTAGTGTAAATAATTTAGATGAAGCAAAAATTGACATTAAGAGAAGTAAAATAAAGATTGATTGATATTTTCTAACAATATATTGGAAACCGAAACTGATTAAATAGAGATTGATTTTGATATATGTGTGACTCCATTTGATTAAGTTGAATGCTTATAAGACATTTCGGTAGAGTCCCCATTTTCCAGGAAAATATTATGTACTAAATTAACATTTAGAGTAGTTAGATAGGCCAACTAGCTAAATTCCAAATGACTATCAAATATGAGATAAATATATAAATATCGAAAACAATAAGACATCTGAAGTAGCAATAAGAAGAAGGTGGAAGTATATGTAGTTTCCAAATAATCAATGCTATCACCAAATTTTTAATATTTTTTGTAAATTTTCTTTAGATTATTTGCCAACCTTTGTGGCCTCTTATTTTATTGGTGTCTGTAGAATGTAATTTATGCTCAATCTCATTGGTTAACCGTTTTGTCGCTGTTTGCTGGAAAAACTTCAATTTTTGGCAATTTTCTAAGTGAACAGCGGCAAAACGGTTGGGTATGCAAAATATTAATCCAAATAAAAAATGTATTTCCTAATTATAAATGTTCTAAAAATTTCACATTGATCGGATGAGTAATAATAATAAAAAAAATTTCATTTATGACGTCAAACAAAATGAATAAATAAATAAAATTCAAATGGTGATTCCAGGGAATTGGTAAGACATGGCAAAATCGAGCCAACCATTTTTTTGGTAGATGTTTTCTTTATGTAGTTCAAATTTCAAGCAATTTCGACAAAGTTTTGCTTCTATTGAGCGAATGTCGAAATTTTAGATTTTTCAAATGCAAATAGAGAATAGACCTTTAAAGACACAGAAAAAAAACTCTAGAAAATGGCGTTTTAGGACCCGGGAAAAGTTGCATCTTCCTTTTTTATGTATCTTTATTGAAAATTAAAAAGTTATTCCAACTTTAAAATCTACGGATTTTCTCTCCAACGCACATGCCATAATTAAAAGTTTCCCTTAAAAAATTATCTTATAATTGTAAACGAAAATGAAAGACCGACTGTCAAACTTAAGAAACATGAAAGCCTCAATATCCATTCCGAAATACTTTAAGACTGTAGTTTACGTTAATTAAACTTTTACCTTTACTGTATATAAACCTAGATAGACCTTCGTCGTCATTAAGTTTTGCAGTAATTTTCTTACGCCAACTCTTGGCAGGGTTAATTTATTGTTTTATTCCTTGGCACACTCGTTCAAACTAAAGCACCAAAATACTAAGTTTTTTCTTTTGAATCAACGCAAGCACAATATCATCAGGCAAACAATAGAGCGTTGACTCCACTACCAACCATGCTTTTCACAGATTCACTCCTTTCCCAATCTATCCATATCCCTAAGACCTTAGTTTCAATATCCATAAAGATATTAAATAGTCATGAAGACAAAACCAACTCTGTTTCAAACCCACTTCTACTTTAATCAACTCACTTTCCCTACTTTTAATTCTAATGTATGCTCTATTATTCGTATAAAAGGCTTTAATCTCATTTAATAACATTCTATTTACTTCATAGCCATCCAATATTCTCCTCAACTTTCCACTTTGAACTCTGTCGTATTTTTTTTTCAAATCAAGGAAGCATACAAAAAGGCATTTCTTCTATCTGAACATTTATTTCTCCGCTAGCATTTCCAAACAACCTCGACCTAAACCACGTTGTTCTTCTCCAATCTTTTTATCATTAATAATTTTAACTTTTTTTCTACCAGAACACGTTCATAAGCTTTACATACTACTCTTAATAAACTTATTTATTTGCAATTAAAGCACTCCTCTTGTCACTCTTACCATTATAAATTAATGTTATTATAGATTAGGTAGTTATTATACTTAATCTTCACTAATTAATTTGTATAAAATTTGATTAGATGGTACCCTTTTAGGGTTCCATAATCTATTATATTCTTATGCATCACTATTTTTTCACACATTCTTTACTTTTCACTATTTAATCAGTTTAATACTTTCATCATGCTTTTAATTTTCCAATTGAGTAATTTATAATCATATATAATGTCTCTTAACTGATATCAATGACTTCCTTTCGAGTTTCAATCTGCAATCCCATGACATATTTATGCAAATTAAGATATTATACATAATTAGCTCTATTTCTACTCATACTTCATAACCTTACTAATTTAATAAATATAATACAAACTCTGATTATCGAACTCCTAAGATATAGTAATTTAATATACATCAGGTTAGTGAAGTATAAGTATTTTAATCTCAATCTCATAATTAACATAAATTATAACTATATAAAAATAACTTAATGCTCTGCCGTGGTAACTCTCCTCTCATCATCAAAACTCACACACTGCTCATTTCCTACCTAACTAATTATTTAATCACACAATTCACGTAGTACTGAGAGTATATATCTGCCGCTATTATTTACAATATATCACTTGGACACTTATATTCAATGATAAAATATTTATTTTTATATACTGAATAATAAACATATACAAAATTGTATTCAGAGATACTATTTTATACGTTAATAATTTCTACTTATAAAGTCTTCGCTTACAAAGAAAGCTAATAAGTTGATCCTTTATTTTATGATATAATTCTTATCTTTATTTATACTTAGTACATTATATTAACTTCATAAATGTGTTCTAATGGCTATATTTATTTATTATATATATTACTGAGACTAGTAAGTATAAAGATTCTTGTATATTCAATTTAAGATATATGTATGAGAACATATTATACATATTATTATTGTTTCAAGAGTATGGTTTCCGATTTTGAGGAAACAGTAGCAGTGCTATTTTTTGAACAATAAACCTCTACTATTTTATAACTACTTCATAATTTCTATATGTTAACTGTCTCATAAATTTGCCAGCAACAATCTTATTAATTTCTTCAGTTAGAGTTTGAATGAAAATATTAATATCTCGAACTACGCACTCTGCATATCTTTATATTGTTATGACTATTATTACTCTGTACTTTTATAACTATAAAGCCAAGCCGATCTGAATATATCAATATATCGCATGACATCATTTTTATAATTAGAAAAATATTAGAGATGTAATATAAAGTCTTCAGCAACACAGAGATTCAATATATACCTTCTGTATTAGAGTCAAGATGTAGAGGAATAGACGATTTCCATTTCTTAGTCTTGTTGGGACATCCACAAAATACTCACTTTTAATAATTACTACACAATTAGATATTAGTTCTCTAGTTATGTAATCCATATATGAATCTCTATCTAATTATATGCTCTGTAGTACACCTCTGATTCAATAGATATTGTTGAACAGTATCTGTTATATCCACGTTATCGTGGTAATTACTACGATATTCATAGAATTTATCTATCATAATTTTCCTCTTTGTGCGGACTATACATGAATAGGCAGCGAGCAAAGACGCGCACATGTGAGAATTACTTCGTGTCGATATAGAGGAAGTACTACGTATTAATATTCTCTCTCTATCAGAGACATCAGCCTAACGAATCATGATACCCTACTCAATTGATAGACTCTACACTCATTACCCTCATACCCGGCTCTTTGTGTATCTAATTCTCTCAGATTGAGGGAACTAACTGAAGTTATGTAGGTGCAGTTAATTCATATCTATTATGTCATTCCACGATAATACATATTACATCATAAGTTGGTATATGAAATTTCAATTTCAATATCGTACGGCTAATGGAGTAGCGTTTCAGAGTATTTATTTATTAATGATAACGAACAGTCTATCTAATAATAAATTAATTAATATATAATTAAAAGTAATTATAAGATATATAAAATTTATAATTTATTTATCATTAATTCAGTATTATATATATATTACGAGTGAATATGATCAATTATTATTATTATGAGATAATTAAAAACTATAGGATAGAAAAACACTGAGGATGAATAGATAAGCTAAATCCTTTATTATTATTCAATATCTATATATCTATAATATCGATTCCACAAAATTAATAAAAATATGAGATCAATTACCATGTATATTAAGTTTGAAAACTTCTCTGCTATAATCATTTCATCAGGTTCACCATCTACTTTGGTGGTAAGTTTTTTCTTTTCATCTTTGATAGTAACTTGGTTACAAAAAAATTATATTTTTGCTAATAAAATAATTGATTTTAAATGGGTTATCTTTAACGTATAATAAAATGTTAAAGAACAAAGTGTCAATATAAATTGTAGGCTTATGTAATATAAGAAAAAGCGACACCATTAGCCGTTCAACGTGGTGGTAGTGCTATACCTGTCAAAGAGTCCTAAGTTACGAGTTAAGACTCTAGGGTTGGCCTAGAACCGGAATTTACTGCATCACACCAAAAATCGTACTTTTCGGACCGCACCGCACCGCATCTTTAAGTGGGTGTAGTATAACATACGGGGATTTATTAACTTTGTGCGTTATTTTAAAGTACTTATAGATTGGCCTTTTGACATGGTATTTTTTATTTGAGAATATACTATTGTATAAATAAATTAGATTATAGTTATATTATTATTTACATCATACATTTAAATTTAATCAATATATTATAATAATAGTGAAAAGAAAATAACAATAGTTATTATATTGAAAATAAAATAATAAGATATATCTCTTACTTTATATTATCTTTATATCAATATGTTGTTTTACAACGTTAATAAGCATTTACAAGGATATTTTATATTTTTACTTAGTTATTTATGGACTGATTTGAAGACTCATTCGTGCTTATTCCCAATCGTAATGTTAGTGGATGATGTATTATAATGATACAAAGAATTATTTGATGATATTATTAATTTAGAATTAATTATTTGAGAATCATATATTATTAGAGTATGTGAATTAAAATTTGTGTATGAAAACGTGCACGCCGCCATTTTGAATTTGTGTCTTATGTAGATTGAAACATTATCAAAAGCAGTCTTTTAGAAAATTATATACGTCGAATCGTAAGTTTTGAGCTCTTTTTATAGAATGTGTTGATTTAAATTAGAATATTTACGTTGCTCAACCATGACTTATGCGTATTAAAATATTTCCCCTGAGACTTCTTCAAAGTAGTCGTGATAGTGTATGAATGACTCTTATAGTTATGTGACGGAAGGTAATTAGATATCATGAATATCAATCACAGACAGTCACTGTACTCCGATTCTATTTCGTAAGGATATGATCTCACTATTACTATTGTACTCTTAGTATTATCTCTAGTTTCGCTAATCGCTCGATGATCACTACACATATGCCAGCACTCTTTCATGCGCAGATAGGTTATCTCTTGTCGTAAACAAAAATATCTGATTAAAAAATGTGTTGACAGCGGAAGGCTACCTGTTGAATAGCAATCCGGGAGGTACCGTAAGACAGTTATCGGAAAAAGGAGCTGGCTATTCGGTCTATTCTGTCCAGAGATGTACGTAGCCAGTGGCACTTCCTATGCAAGGGTCCAAAAATAATGATTTATTTATTAGTCCTAAAATTTCGTAATTAACTCGTCCAGCAGGATAAGACCAGTGTAAGAAATTGAAGACACCTACAGAATACCATTTGTATCACGAATAACTTAGAGAGAAGCCGCATTAAGAGCCTAGAATCTCAAATTGGTAGAAGCATCTACCACAAGTAAAATATCTCATAATCACTTAATACTAATATATAATGCTATAATTGGAGTTCATATGGTGTGCACATTATTACCAGCAGAGAATAGGAGTGGGTGAGATCATATATCTATTCAATCTCATTGAATGTATATTGAGACTTAGGAAGGTAGATTTAGACGTAATAATGTCTAGAGGAGCTAGTTGAGAGCTGGTAGAGATATGGTGAAGAGTGTATTACTGTCAGTGAGAAAAAAAAACAATCAGATACTAGACATTATATCTAAGTTACTCCAACCGTTATTAGGAAGATAAATCTAAGTAAGAGCCACCACTCGTGCGGATATATTATATATAAGATGCGTGAGATATTAAAAACAGTATTTAGTATTACACTATAAATACATTATGTCAAACCGTATATTATGCAGTAAATGAATTGTTGTGAGAAGTGATGATGTAAGACTCATGAGCTAGTCCATAATGAATAGAGCTACATTATTGGTAAGGCAATCATGAGAAAGAGAAGTAATACATAATTATATTAATAATATCACTATATATTCTTTATCTCACATTCATAGGAGAAAAATCAGTAGAATCTATTTGCAAAAAGGATTTTTGAGGAATATAGAGTGATATAGTAGAAAACAATTATATTATTGTAACAAAATTTGCAGAAAAGAGGATTCCTGCATTTCTTCGCCAGAAGTAATTGATCTAAGTGAGCAACATATATTAGTGATTATTGAAAGAATATATATATTTAGTGACAGTAATGTATAATCTTCTGTCCAGTGCTAAGTGACTAATATATATATATACATCGTATATTTCTAACTTATCTAAGCTATATACACCTGATCTAGATTCAACGAGGCAACCTGTACTACACTGTGAAGAAATACCCATTCCATCATTCAACAGAATATGATACAATACTAATGATAGTAGATAATTGTGGAATAGTCCTGACTCAATTATTAGTTATATTATGATTATATACAAGTATATATTATACGTATAAATTCCATTAAACATATATAATTGACGGATATATTAGGGTGAGCTCAGTGATAGTAGTTAAAGTGAGTGACTCCGCATGAGAAGGTCACAACTACTCTCGAACTATAAATATTTGCATCATTAGTATTTACACGTACAAGTAGATTAAATAAAGCAAAGATTGAATAGTATCATACTATATAATATATTATTCGTATTTCTAGGATATTTCAAATTTGCATATAGTATCTAGATTATGTATTATTATGAGTGAATTATATACATATCTATATCATATTATTGGATCTCATAGTGAATTTTATTAGTTACTTTTGTATATATTATATATATGATGATAATAATAATTTGTCTAAATTATGTATTGTATTAATTAAATTATTATCCCGTTGATGTGTATGAATTTAGTAATTTGATGTCATGATTATTTTATTAGTGTGAACTTCTCACAACTTATTTATTATTTATTATTATTTACTATCAATATTCTTTATATATTAATTCAATTAAGATGTTATATTATTTAGTTCTATTGATTAGGTATTATTATGAATCTATTGGAAGTTCTACGTAGAGAGATTTAACTATTGAGTGATAATAATTAATGATAAGTGTATTATTAAGTTAATAATATTTATAATTAATTAATAAGTTAATTATAATTTAATTTACTTAATTTTTTATATGTTAATAATTAATATTATAAATATTTTAATATATTATATATTAATTAATTCTTATAATATTTTTCTAATATTTAAATTATATTTATTTAATATTAAAAGTATTAACTAATATTTTACCTAATACTTATTTAATTATTACCTAATTAAAAGCATTACTATTATTGAAATTATTCTTTGAGTGATATCATTTAATTAATTGATTTATAATTTATTATATAATTTAATTTATTATTATTATTATATATTATTATTATTATTATTTATTTACATTATTTAATTTATTTATTATTAATATATATTATTAATATTTATTATATTATTTATTAATTATTTATTATTATATTATTTTTATTTATTTTATTATTATATTTATTTGTATAATGTATAAATTATAATCAATATTTAAAATTAATTAGATTTATTTCTTAATTATGATTTTTTTTTTATATATATATTTAATATATAAAAGTATTAATTAAATTTATCATTATTAATATTTTTAACTTTATAGAATAATTAATATTTAAATTAATTGATAAATTTATTTAATTATAATTATTGTATTATATTTAATTATTATAAAATTATATTTTATTTATTAATTTAATTATATTAATTTATTATATTTTATTATATATATTAATATATATTATTATTTAATTATTATTATAATAATTTATATTATATATATATATTATTAGTATTATATTATCTATTTTAATTTATAATATTATTATTTATAATTAATTATATTCAACTCATAATAAATAAGTATTTTATCGATCACAATATCTTTTATTTTCTAATTTTATAAAATATTATTATTATTATATTTATTATATTATTTATTTAATTATTAATATATTTAATATTTATATTATTATATATATATTCATATATATTCATATTATTATATTATATTAATTATATTTAATTATTTATTAATTTTATTAATATTATTTATTACTATACGATTTATTAATATACTATATATTATTATTAAATTATATATATTAATATATATTTAATTAATTATTATATATCAAAATATAATATAATTCTAATATATAATTATAAATATTAATTAATATATATATTAATATATATAATATATAATATAATTATTATATATTATATATATTAAAATATATATATATATTATTAATATAATATATATTAATATTAATATTAATATATTAATATATTAATTATATTATATATTAAATATATATATATTCTATCTTATACATTATATATTAAATATATATATTATAATATATATAATATATATACATATAGTATATATATAAGGGTGTTTATGCTAATGCATTTATAAAAAATAGATTTATCGAAATTATTTTATCTACAATGAAGAAGCAATGAAAGTATAAGGTTCACTGTTGTAGTATGAGTTAGTTTGATATGTTATATTAAGTGATTTAGTGTGTAGTTTATAATTAAATTATTAATTATTATATTATTATAATATTTAATATTTTATTATATTATTATATTATTATTAATTATTTTATATATTAATATATTATTATATATATTATTTATTTATTAATTAATATATTTATTTAATTTATTATTATTATTATTAATTTAATGTTAAATATATTCATTATTTAATTTCTTAATATATTTATAAATCCATTTTAAATAATAATGATATAGTTTTATAGTTTCCAAGATTCTTATCCACTACTCTATATATACTTATCTGAATTATATCGATAATAATTATAAATTACCTATATTAATTATTACTTTATTTATTAATAATTTATTATTTGTGTGTCAATTTTTTTTATTTTATTAATTATAAATTAAACAAATCAATAAGAGACTCCACAGTTTCAATCATATAAATTAGAATATTATTTAATTATAATTATTCATTTATATTAAGCTATTTTACTTATTTAAATTAATATTATTATAATGTCAATTAATTTAATTTATATAATTTATGAGTAAATAAAGTATTTAAATATTTAATTAAAAATCATATTAGATAATAGATCTGATATCGTCTGCCAAGTTATTAAGTTAATATGATAATAATTATTAATATTCTACTATATTATGAGAACAATTTTTTTACTCACTTATCTACAAGATGTGATAAACTATAAATTAAGTATTCTCATATATGGAAGAACAAAGTGCTTGTTTTAACTATATGTGTAACAAATATTATTTATTCTATATTATATATTTCTATTATATTTATTAATTAATATGTATTTAAAATTAATATGTGTGGCCTTATTAATTATTATTATTAGAGTTATTATATTATTTTATTACAATCTAATATATAATATACTTTAAAAAAAACCTTTTATGTATTTTTGAAATTGAGTTATTCATATATTTGAGAATTTATATTTATACCACTCTCTCCTCACTACCATAACTTCTATCTGATACCTTTATATCATTTATTTAGTTATTTATTTTAAGTAGGAGAGTATGTTTAAGTCTATATGTGAATTATCAATTATTATATTTGCTTAACTAAATCATTATTATCGTGATAATATATTGCAGACTTTTATTACTAATATAAGAAAATTATATATAAACCTTACAGACAGATTATATGTAGGTTATATTTAATATTAATATAGATTTGTAGAGGACCTATTATAGTTTACGTGTGGTATATATTACATATTATCTATGTTGAGGTATATAATTGTTTGGCTTGTCCTCGTGTATAGCTATTGCTGAACTCACACTCGACGCAACATAAGCACATTTAGTTCTACAGGATGTATTGTTAATAGATTATTGGTGTGGATACTTGGATAGATATTATGGTGGAATATCACTATATCAGATATTAGAGAGGTCTATATAAAAAAATTCTATATTCTATATTTTAAAACACTTCTCTCATATATATATCATTGTAGATAATTTATATACATATCATCATATATATAAATTAATTGCGAGACACTAATAATAGTAAATAGACACTTCACACACACTCACTTGAATTAGCATATCAACGGAGACATTACGCAATATAAGGTAGATAGATCTTTTAGGTAACAAAACAATAATTCCATAGAGTGTAGTACAGTAAACTCAAACTCTATTAGGATGAATCATAATACTACAATTACTTCCAGTATATAAGCTAAATTCTTAAATTCTACTTAACCTAGTTATGAAGGTTCGATGATTAGGCGAATTCAACATATTAATTATAGTGAATATGTCAAGTATAATGATGGTATAGTTTATAGTTATGATTCTCTTTTGAGTTTTAGGTGTATGTATATTTTTATCACGATTTCTCGTTATATAGATGAAAATATCTTCGTGAGGGCAACATTATTATTAGATATAATATTAATTGTATAATCTAGATATAATGATTTTTTGTAAATATTGATACTTCTCTATATAAAGGAGGCATATGAGATTGGAGTTTGTATGAGTAATATAAGTACTCACTTAATTACACCTTTAGATGATAATGGTGTCTCTACATTAGGGTGAGTGTTGAGAATCGAACTTTCACACTGGAGAATCATTAGTAAGTGATGGTAGTAGTTACATATAGTATGTTCGGGTTTAGTTAGATGAGTTAGGACTATTGTCAAAAGAGCATTTCTTATTTAACTTATATATATATATTAAAGAATATAACGTTATTGAAGGTGTGCACAATCTCTACATGGACTACTATGTCTATTCGTTGAGAGAGTTTCCTATTTTATAGCTAATTTATGTGATGAGTTTTCGGTTTATTGGATGCGTAGAATATGGTGTATTAGATAGATAGTCTCAGTGTGGATTACTGTGTGAGCTTGAATGTGATTAATTATTTTATGAAAATTTGATGAGCTTAGTGTAGTCACACTAAGGAGTTTTTCATAATAACTGTATCAGAAGGGTTTGTTGTACAGAAGTTCAATAAAGTTAATTGACTTGTTTGAGATAATAAGGCATTTATTGGTATATATTTAATTATAGAGGTGATAGATATGTTAATGTATATACCAATTAATTAAATATATTTAATAATTAATTATAATTTATTATAATATTAATTTAATCATATTATAATATTTTTAAAATTAATAATTAATAATTAATTTTACAGTATAATTTAATGATAAATATAATATATATTATATATTATTATTATTTTATATAATATTTATTATATTTATAATTATAATATATCAAATATTATATAATATTATAATTTATATTTATTATCATTACATAGATTAAATAATTATAATTTAATATTTTAATATTAAATTAAGTATATATATTATAAATATGTAGTATATATTTATTAATAGTAATATATTATTATAATATAATATATATATAATATAATATATATAATATATTTATTATTATATTAATTTATTTATTATATTATAAAATATATATAATTATATATTAATATTATTTAAATTATATAAATATTCAATATATTATATATTATTTATATTATATATCTAGTCTGTAAGTGCCATTTCTCGACTATCCTAGATATTTCATTTATATACTGGAATAATTATTAATATTTAATTTATAAATCTATAGTTTATATTTAAATATATATAGAGTTAATTATTAATTAATCAATAAATTACCAGTCAGTTCAGATTAATATCTCTTTATAATATTAATATATTATGAATAAATATATATGAATAACCTTTACAATTTTTTTTATCTTTCCTTTTATATCATGACTTCTTTACAATTAAGATATATGCAAATATGAATTGTATTCTGGAATATTAAATTTATCCTATTATATTTACATAATTAATAATTTAATAATGATATATTATTCTTTTATTCTATTATTATTAGTATAATCATTATTATTATTGTATAATTGTTTATTTACATAATTTAATTTGATAAATTAAGATTATATATATTATTATTGTATATGTGGGGATAAATATATTAAATTTTATTTATTTAATTTAGATATATAAAGATTAATAATTAATTATTTAACTTATTTAAATATTGAATTTCTCTAATAATTATTTAATATAATTTATATATGCATATTTAATTATTAAATTTATTTATTTTAAAATTATTATTAAAATTATATTTATATTTTAATATATTTTGTAATAAATTTAATAGTATTTACCTTAATATATTTATTTTAATTATTATTAATAAATATAAATTTATTATTATTATTATTATATTTATCTATATAGTATTATATTTAATTATATTATTATATTAATTAAATTATTTTAATATATGTTTAATTATATAATTAATAGATATATTTTATTTAACTATTTTTATTTTATTATAAGTTATATTTATTTAATTTATTATAATTGATTTTTAGTTGTTCTTTTAAATCTACGGCTATCGTTAATAATTTTATTGAGCTATATTTATTAATTATATATATATAATTATTATTTAAATAAATATATATTATTCATATAAGTATATATATATATATATTTATATAAATTTTTATTACATATTAATATATAGTTTGTAACTATTTCTTTGCTAATATATTCATTTTTTATTTATTTGTCACATTTTACAAATATTATTTAAAAATTTAATAAATCAATTTTAATTATTTTATTTAATCAATAATTAATTATTTATATAATTTATATTTATTATATTATATATAATGATAAACTTTATTTATTTAAATGACAATTTATTTAATATATATATTATAATTTCTATTATTATTAATATATATATTTATAATTTTATTATTTAATTTTATATTATAATTTATATCATATATTTATATTAACATAATATTTATTAATTTTATTTTAGATAATAATTATTATATTAAATATCATTATTTATATTATTATTACTATATATAATTATTAAATTATTTTACAGTCTGATAGATTATGAGTAAATAATATAGTGAATTATTTAAATAAGGGATTCAAATTCTTCACAGGGTAGACTAATGAGAAATTAATTCTATACTAATACTAAATCAACTTTATATTTGAAGATGTCCCAATGGAGTGCTAGAATTTTAATGTCAGACACTATTTGAGAGATTCACTTCATTAATAATATGTACTTAACTTTTATTTGATACTACATATCTTGTACTCTAAACCCATCTCAACCACTGAACCCATAATATGACTTTACTATACTTTATGTCCCTCACACCGAGTGAAGTGTTATTTGAATAACTTAACTTTTAATCTTTTTTAACATTATAAATAATATTAATTAATATATATAATATAATAAATATTATATATATATTATTCACATTTTTATTTATTAATATATTAATATTATTCGACTATAATTATGATATATTAATTTATGTATTATTTATATATTAAATTATTATTTATCATATTATATTATAATTATTATTTTAAATTTCATTATTTAATATTATATTTATATAATTTAATTTATATATTACATATAATTTTTAATTTATATATAATTTGATTATTATTATTATTATTTATATATATATTATATTATTTATATATTATATATATAATTTAATTAATTATTAATTAAATTATTAATTAATTATTTTATTATTTAATTATTTAATTATTATTATTTATAATATTATTATTAAATTAATTTTAATTATACCTTATATAATTATAATATTATTTAATCTATATATATAGTTAATATATTTATAAATTTTTGATATTATATTTATATTATTTAATTTAAGTTAGTATATATATATATATTATACTAAGTAAGTTAAAATTTGATATATATATTCTTATATTATATATTATTATAATATATTATATTAACTTTAATAATTTAATATTATAATTATTAATTATATATATTAGGGGTACTATTAAATATTATATTAATTTTTATCCTTTTATTATTAATTATTATATTAAATTATTATGTATTAAATTAATATAGATATTATATATATATATATATTAATTATATATAATTATTATTATTTATAATTTTTAATTGTATAATTTAGTATATTTAATTATTTAATGTATTATTAATTATAATTATTAATTTAATACTTAATTATATATTATTATTATTTATTTATACTAATCTAATTAATACATTATTATTATTAAATTATTATTATGTATATTAAATTAATTATATAAATATCTGAATATATATTATATAGTATATAATATTATATATAACTCCCTTGTCGCGTATACTGATATAAAATTCCTTTCTGGCTTAATTTTCTGATATTAAGTATATTGCAATAGAAAAAAGTGAGAATAATGTTATAATCATATCATATAGTTAATATACTTAAATTAATATCATTTAGTTATTTTATCCTGATAGATTTATTTTAAGTTATTTATTATATAACTTATGATTATAATTGTACGTGGTCTGTATTATTTGAAATTTATATTATTATTATTATTTATATTAATTATATTATTAAGTATACATTATAATTTAATTATATTATTAATTATATATTTAATATTTATCATATATTTATTAAATATTATGCAGAATTTATATATATATCTTGTGATAGTGGGTATAGGGCTTAATTTTATAATTAGATATAATTTATTATTATTAGGTAATATACATGATAAACATTATTTTTAGAACAATGAATGATATAGAAGGTATATGAAGAGTTAAGAGATAGGAGATAGAGTAGATGAGATGAGAGAGTAATGATAGGAGAGAGACTGAGTAGAGATAATATATATGAGGGATATATTATATAGTATATCATAAATTATAATTCTACAATTTTTATCACTTTATATAAATAAATATTTTATAGAGTTAACTTAAATATATTTATAATGTATAATTGTGAAATAGAGAAGAGTAAATATAGTAATGTAATTAAGTATAGTTATAGATATGAAGAATGAAGTAGATATAGATGTTATAAAGTTAGTTAGATTAGAGTATATGAGAGAGAAGATGATAAATGATAGAGAGTAAGAGAAGTGAGTAGAGAAGAGTGCAGTAGTAATAGAGATGAAGAGTGTAGAAAGTGATATACGAAGTAAGATGTAATATTTGAGAGAGTATAAGTAATAATGAAGTAAGATATAAGAGATAAGAGAGAGATTGAAAGAGTATGATGATAGTGTATTAATGAAGTGGAGTGAATCCGACAAAGTAGATAGACAAGAAGAAAGAACTGATACGTACGCGATTGAAGAGTTATATGATAAGTCAATGAGAGAGAAGTATTATATAATATAGATAGCGCGTGTAACTTTGTACAGTAGCATACTAATATTATATAGACCTTTGAGACATGATAATAAGTAATGATTGAAGTATTGATGATGCCATAGGATGACTTCAATGACATGAAGAACTGTACTATAAATAAGCGAGTGAGTGAGAGACGAGATAAGATTATTCAGCATTGTGATAAATTTATGATGAGAGATTATTGTTTATGAGAATTAGTGAATAGTGTGAGATCATCGAGATAATGATAATGTAGATAGATAGATCGTCTATATTGAAATGAGATTTGAATATTTACTATTATCTATGAAATTAATATGAGTAATATAGAACTAATGTTTGTAACACAAATTGTATAGCATATGAGAAAAAAGAATTTATTCAGTGTGAGTGTGATTAATTACAAGTGAGTGAAATACTAGTTTCACCAATTATAGAATAAAAGACTATATATAAATACATCATTATTTGTTTAATTACTAATGAGCTGTAACAGATTAGTGGCCGTGCTAATTTGTGGGTAATATGAGTTATATATATATTAGTAAATTATATATTTATCAGAGACTATATATATATATAAGTATATGATATATAAAATTATATATATTAATTAAATCAAATTAATAAATATTATTCAATTGAAGTGAGAGTTAAATTTATAAAATATAATGTATCACTCGATATTATCAGATGCAATATCACTAGTTAATAGTAAATTTCTGAAATGTCGTTCTTCTAGCTAACTAAGATGGATTCATGATTATTCTGCAATCATTATAATTCATACTTTATAATGAAAAGTTTTAAAAGATATAATAATTGAAATTACATAAATAATAATATTACCTGAATAATATTTTGAAGTACACAATAAAGATTGTATTAAATATGAATAATGAGTTTGAAAAGTAAGATATACTGAAGCCGGCAAATGTTATATTTAGTAGGTGTCAATTCTTATATTTTACAGAAGCAAAGACCCGTAAACTCTTTCAGGTTTTGTTAATTAAATAATTAATTAGATACTAATCTCTTTAATCCTTTATAAATAAATTAATAACTACGAATAATATTAATAATATAGGTACATAAATAATTATTGACTATAATACTAAATCAAATTTAGAAAATTAAAATATATTAATATATAATGTAATAATAATTTATGGTGAATATATATATATAATTATATATAATATAATATAAGATAATAATATATGTTAAATATGGTAAATGTAATAAATAATGAACGTAATAAATAATTAAATTAAATAAAGATTACATAACTAATATAAGTACTGCATATATATATTAACTTATATTAAAAATAATAATTGTTAATATTATAATAAAATTAATAAATAATTAAATAATAAATAATAAATATTAATAATGATCTAATATTTTATTTATTAAAGAGTGAATAAAAATACCATAATAATAATATAATAATAATAATAATAGATAATTATATTAATAATAATAATAATAATAATTAAATAATAATAATAATAATAACTAATAATAAATAGCAGTACTATTTTTATTGCTTTATCACATTGAGGTAATCAAAAAATATGCGCATTTTAAAGCTGGAGAGCATTGGGCGTATGTATTATTTAATACTGAGGTGTGCGGATAGCTCAACTAGAGGAAGAGCACCTGAGCGCTGATACACTATTGGCATACTATATAAAAATATAATATAGAGAGAGCGGCTGACATGGTGGTGAAATAATAAAAAGAAATAACACATAACAAATTATGATTGACAGAGAATTATAAAGAGAAATATATTGGGAAAGTACCTGACATTTATAAGTGATAAATAAGACTGCTTTTATATAAAGAGTGTTATGATAGATAGTAGTGATTTACTCACACACAAAATATACATTTGGAGCAATAATAAAACATATTTACAAAAATGGCATATAAATAATAAATTATTGATAAAATCTACGGGGACTAAAGGCCTAACAACACAGTTAAGTTACTATGATGCACAAGTATATACGTAAGAGTTATTACGTACTGACCATTATAGACACTGGCGGAATATACACTATGATGTGGTTAATGTGGCGCTAATATAATTTACACTAATATTCATATTCATATTTTTAGATCTAATAATTTTATTATATGTATGTCATAGTGAAAAAATATCTTATTTGTATTGTACTTTACCGCCATGACGTGAGAAAAATAAATGAAGATAAACTTACTTCACACAGAGAAAATATGAGAAAATAATTAAAGATCATGATTTATATGCGCGCCAAATACCAACTTAAAAACATAAATAAATATTGATTTAATTAATAATAATAGACAATTAACACGACTTATCATAGAAATCAATTTAAGATAAATACACTATCATATAAAAAACAACTAACAAATATAAACATATATACATTATTGATCAAACAATCTTTACCACTCAAATTATTATTATATATTACATAGTGCTCAAAACTCTAGTTAGAACACATGTTCGAGTGAGATCCGTAAGACCCAATTGTATCACAAACTTTAGATTGCACATTAATAATAGATGAATTAATTATGATATATATTCACACTAAATACGATATAAACCTATTAATATTCATATTATCTTTAAAAAAACTAAATGAAGAATAATAACAAATACATGCTAGATATAAAAACTCATAGGCTTCACTCTTTTACGAATAGGATATATGATTACAATCACTCCAGATATACTATACATATTTAATACAAAGACAAATAGATACTCATGGTAATATCTTAATCAAAGTCAAGCAACTTATTGCTGAATTAATATAATAATTATACACTAGTACGCTATTACAGTTAATAAAGGAATAGGAGTATAGAGTAATTTTTATAATAATTCTGGGGTAATAAAAATAAGTAATGAGATATATAAAAATCAAACTCTCATATTACTATCAAATTATATATTCTATCAGAGCAGATTGCAGAGGGATAATTAGAGATATAATATACCTCTATGAATATACATAAATAATTATATACTATATAATTTACAGAAACATAGTATAATTCACCTATGACATTATATAATAATCATGAAATAACATACAATAAATAATAAACAAATTAAATAATAATAAATAATATATTAAATATTATAGATTATTATATCAGATTATAAACTCGCAATCTTTCGACTTGTTGGGTAGATAATCAGTGATAATTTAAGAAGATAATAATAAATATAAATAGTAAGTAATAATTAATAATAGAGTGAGAGGCGAGAAGTGAATAGAGTGAATGAGAATGAAATAAGTAAGAGAAGATATAGATAATAAGTAAAGATAGAGAAGAGTCAATAGAATGATAATAGAAATAGAGAGAATAGATAATAATGAGAGAGAGTAGTAAAGTGAGAGAGAGAGAGTTATAATAATCTAAAAATAATATAATAATACATAATTATATCACAAATAGTACAGAGTTAAGTACCATTAGTAGTAATTTATAGTTAAGTGTATAAAACTAATAAGTAATAATAAAATATAAAATAAAATTACTAAATGAATTAAAATAATTTAATAGGCACTGCTAATTTAATTCTAAATAAACAAATCAATTTATAAATACAGAACTTGAATACTTCACATATAATATAAAGATATATAATATGAGTCAACAAATGTATAGAGAGAGATAAAATAGTTATTAATAATATTAAAACAATAATAAATTGAGAGTATTCGAATCAATAATATACTAATAATTAGATATATGACTGAATCAATATGAGGTTATTATAAAAATATTAATAATATAATTATATAATAATAATCAGACTATTGTTCTTTGCAGTCAGGCTTATTGCACCGATTGAGGATGAAATACTTAGTGATCACTATTAATACGACTGCGAATTGCTTATGTAAAGGCTGATATAATGTGGTTAGGTATGTTTGTATTTATATATAATATATATACGTTAATTAGTATTGTAGTGACAAAATTATTGAAAAGAAACTGTTAATATACTTATAGAATATAAAAGACTAAACTTGAGTTATTACCCAGTCGTGATTATTTTTACTTATATCCTAAATTAAATATCACTACTATATATACTATATTATATGTAAATATACTTAATTAATATGCATATACCTATATATATATTACCCCCTCACTATTGATATAAACTCATCTATATATATATATTATTATTATACAATTATATATATATATATATTATATATATATATATATATATATTATCTAGTCTATTATAAGTATATTATATATATATATATATATCTCACTACTCTACATCTATATATCATATAATATATATTATATATATATAATCGTAAGAAGTAAGAATGATAATAATAATTAATAATAATAATATATAATAATAATGAATATAATAATAATAAATAAATACTAATAATAATAATAATAATAATAATAATTATGAATAATAATAATAATTAATAATGAATAAAATAGATAATAATTAAAATATAATAATATACATACATAACTATCATACACATAATAATTACAAATAATATAATAATATCACTAATACCAATAATAATAATAATATATAATAATAATAAATACTAATAAGTAATAATAATAATAATAATAAGTAATATAATAATTAA
Source organism: Trachelipus rathkii (assembly GCA_015478945.1). Taxonomy (NCBI): domain Eukaryota; kingdom Metazoa; phylum Arthropoda; class Malacostraca; order Isopoda; family Trachelipodidae; genus Trachelipus; species Trachelipus rathkii. Next base: position 36,684 of record JABUQX010002388.1, on the reverse strand, counting down.
TAATAATCTATTAAATATAAATAACAATAATTATAATAATAGATAATAATAATAATATATAATAATAATAATAATTAATATAATAAGATAATAATAATAATTTAATAATAATAATAATAATAATAATAATAATAATAAATAAAAATAATAATACATAATAATCACACTTATTACAAGTTTGTCGAACAAGAAAACTTGTGAGCTTTTTCACTGGAAACGAATAACTGTTATCTATACTGACAACGAATTACAATTTTTCTCTCTGTCAATTTAGCAAAGCCTTTATATAAATATTTTTGCAGGTAATCAAAATTCTGATTTAAACGGTTTTAAATTCATGAACTAGAAAATTGGCTCAAAATCATCGAATCACGTTCATAATTCTTGAATTTTAATAATCTTTTTATATAAAAAAAATTATTTATAAAATATAATAGAAAATATTAATGAAATAAAAATATATAGAATATTATAATTTTTTAATTTAATATTATAGTATATATATATATAGTATATATATATATATATTATAAGTATTATATAGTATATATATTAATATATATATATTATTTTTATTATTATATAATTATATGTAATATAGTAATATATATATATATATATTTCTTAGTGTTACTATTTTTTCTATACTTTTATCACCACTTTTCACCCTATTAAAGGAGGGCATTTATTAAATTCTAATATAATATTCCCAAACGGATCCAATTACAGGTTTCAAAATTAAGATGGTAAAATAAATGAGACAAAATATAAAGGATTCTATAAAACAAATATGAGTTTAAAATGACATTGGTGTCCACGCAAGAAGGTATCTCACCCCTCTCGCTGCAAGGGTATTGCGAGTGGGTTACTCAATCTAGGGTCAACTTTAGTAGTGCTTATAGTAAAGAGACAGTGTGCCATCGTCGTCTAGGAGAGGCAATGAGTTAATAGAATTTGAGAGTAAAGGAGAGTTTATGAAACTTTTTGACCTTGGAATCGACCACATCAAAATATGTGACATGAAATTGATGTCCTCATTCTAAATTTGATATCAGAACTTTCTACAAGGCAGAATAATGCCATTACACATTTAGAGTTATGGTGATAAAGATAAGAATTATCATAAAATAAAGACAACTCATAGCTTCTTTGAAGCGAACTTAGAGAATATTCGAAATGTTTCTGAAACAATTTTTTGTTTATATTCAGGAAAAAAATATTTATATTGTCAAAGTGTGAAGCGGCAGATCCGTCGGAAGGGGTAGGGAAATGAGAGGTGTTTTTGAGAGAGAGAGAGACACGCAGGCATAGTTTTTTTAGAGTTGAATTTAGAAGATTGAGAACTACCCCACCGGGAAATTCTATCTGGGTCGATCAGAGTGGAATAGTAAGGATGAAGAGGAGAAGCGAATCTAATTTGCAAATGCTGGAGCAGATTTGAACCGAAAGGAAGTCTTTATCGTGAGAATGAATAGAACAATTGGAAAAGCAGTGAAGACTGTTAAATGAAAAGTAAGAATGGAAAAGGAGATATAAATGAACCCTAAGGAACATCACAATTTACAAATAGTGAAGAAGTAACCCCATCAACAACTGTCAGAATGCAACGATTTGCAACAAAGTTAAACATGAGTGACTAAAAGTGTAGGAGAAAATTCATATGAAGGAAGCTTAGTATATTGTGAGACGCATGAAACAAGGCGATAGATGTATTTATTTAAAGTGTGCAGAAGCAGCAAAACTAATCCAAATCTTAGACCTAAATTACAGCCTCTCAGGAAGGGAATCTCTGAGAGTGCTTACTGTGCAGTATGTCCTGAGCAGTGTGTCCTGTGTAGTGTGCAATATGTGCGCATTTCTAAATGAGTAGGATGGCAATTTTGATTGTCCCACTTATTCGAAAAACACATAATTTTTAAATATGAAGTAAACTTATAAAACAAACTATTCCAAAATATTTTGCATAAGATAAAAAGTATTGAAAGTGTAATTGTGTTAAGAAATAATTGGTCTTAATGATTTGTTTCCTTTCAACACTGCAGCAAAGTATGTCTTTATGTATCCTTATCGATAACCGAAAAACTACGATATATATATATATATATATATATATATTATTCAACAAACCCACCTATATAATATATATTTATATATATATATATAATATAATTATTAATATATATATATATTATATATATTATATATATATTTATATAATATATTTATATATATATATATATTATATAATATATATATATATAGTTATATTTATTATAATATATTATAATATAGTATACTTTAATTATACTATATAGTATATAATATATATATATATATATTATATATATATATATATATACTATATGTATATATATATTAGAATAATTATATATATATATATATATATATATATATATAGTATAATATATATATATATATATATATATATATATATATATATATATATATATATATATATATTAATATATATATATATTACTAATATATATATATTATATTACATTTAGTTATGGGACGATTCCAAATTTCCAAGCCGATGCCGATTCACGAATACCAGTCAAAAAGTGCCGAGATTCCGATCCGATTTCCGATTCCGAATTCCGATTTCCAATTCTTTATATTATTATATTTATATATTATAGATTAATATATATATAACATACTCTCATATTATATATATATAACTATATATAAATATATATTAATATATTATATATATATACTTATATATGCCTATTTTGATAAATCAACTAACTTTAGATATTTAAAAATTTATAAATTTTTGCTAAACAAATTATCTTATATTTTATCTTTGCTAGAGAAATATATATGATTACGTTACCTTTTTATTTATTTAACCACTGAAAAATAATTATCAATATTGAAAAATCTTACAATAAATGACATTTTTTCTTTGTTTTTTGTTTAATAAAAATAATCCTTCTTTAATTTACTAAGAGAATAAGATCTTGAAGCAAAATTAGCATTATTAAGTTGTAGTGCAAAACCATTAAAATTTTTCCCCGGTTTTGAGTGCATCCGTTTTTTTAGGAGAATAAATTGATCCTCCAATTCTGGAAGAGTCTTGTCACTTTTTTCCCCGGTAAAGGGCGACGAGCTTGATATTTTCCTAAAGCAAAGGACACGCCACATGCTGAAAAGGTTCTTTTTTCGATGACCACCTATTGTAAGGGAAACTTTTCTGCATTTTTTAATGTTTCATATTTTTAAGTATTTGGCTGATTTTCTACTTTTATAACACATCTTGCATTTTTTTCAATATGATGTGTCTTTCTCCTTGTGAATGAGTTTCTTTGTGCTGTGGGGGTTTTTTTTTACAAGTCTTTATTGACTAGGAACACTTCTTCTCCAAACACTGAACGTTAGAACTAATTATCATTACAGTATCACTTTTTTCTCCCAATTCTGTTGATAAATGAGCTCAATCTAAAAAATGGTTTTAAAGTAGTGGAAACTGTTTCTTTTCCTTTATACAACCATACAACATATATCTTCGCACATTCCATTGCTTAAATTCGTTCCACTCTTCTATATTGTTTATACATCATCCTCAAGGATGTATTTTTAAAGGCGTGGATCAAGAATAGGTAGCAATCACAAATTCATCTCGGAGAAAGTATAATGCTGAAGTGCTATTTTTTAACTAAAGTTTCCTATGTGGATCCACTGTAGACCCAAGCCCTCAGATAGTGATCTTTTTTTTCTGATCTTTTCAAAAAAAAAAAATGGCAAATCATTTTCATATTTGGGATAATTGCCGATGCCATTGATTTCCTTGTGGCTCAAGAAATACACTTTGTACAATCAACAAAATTTTAAAGTATATTATTGAGCAATTATTTTATATATATCTTTTTCCCATTGTTCTACGCATACAGGTTTTGAATGATAACTGCAATATGAAATGAGAGTCGTCTTTTTGTTCAATAAATTTCTTGAAAGTATATGTGAATACATGGCTATTATTCTGGTTTGTAATATTCTGAATAAATCTGTGCTGTGGTAAAATTAAAATCTGAGTTTTTTTGGGTATTCTTCATACTTGAAAATAGCTTGGGGCGGTTCTAATTAAAATGACCTAGGCGGAATTTGTTTGTGATATGGATATATTTTTTAATACGTCTCTTTGTTCAAATTGGCAG
>JABUQX010002388.1:25000-30000 GCA_015478945.1 Trachelipus rathkii | reverse complement strand
GTGTGTGTGTGCTGTGTGTACAGGGCCGTACCAGAAATTTTTTCGAGGGGGTGTCTTTGGATTGAAAGATTTATTAGATATTGAAAATATAATTAATTAAATATAATGTTAATAAGTATATGAGCTAAAGTTCTATATAGTATATATAATATATAATATATATATATATAAAAATAATTATTATATTATATGATAAAATTTTATATAATTTAATATATATGTATATAATATATATTATATATTGTATATAATATATATATATAGTATATAATATATATATATATTAATATATATATAGATATAGAATATAATATATATATATTATATATATAGTATATATATTTATAATATTGCTTCGATAAAAGAGAATAAAATAATCTAATATTGATTAGCAATTTCAAAATACAAAAAGTTATCATTTTTTATATAACAAATTCTAATTCTAGTCCGAAATCCCATGAAGAAATATTTTTGTCTCCAAATCAGGTGTCGGGAGAGTGGAGAGTGATACTGCTCTGTCATATTTCTAAATTATTATGTAGCATTAGAAAAAGTGTTTTTAAAAGATCCATGAACAAAGAAAGAGTTTCGATCCCATAACGCTGTGGATTATAAAAATTTCTCTAAAATCTTTAGCAAACCAAAATCAATTTTATTTGTCAAAATTCGTAAAATTTTTTTAATAGGTATGATTGGGAATGAGGTGGAATTTAACAAGAATGTTAAGGTTATTGATTTTTGCACCCACGAGAGCTTGCTCTCTAACTGTTTTATATATATATAATATTATTTGGAAATTGTAATTGCCCTATATTTTTCAACTCTCTCTCACTTTGATTTCTATTTGCTTACTTAATCTAACTCATCATGTTCTTCATGAAAAGACAGCGATAGCAAAAGTTCTGTTGCATTTTCCAAACTGTTGGAAAATATTTCAACCGTTTGTTTAGATGCAAAATCTTTGAAAAAGAAACATCTTTTGTTTGAGGTGTTGTCAATTCATTATGTGAGACTGCAATGGAGTACATAATGGAAGAGTGTTTTTGAATAATTTTTAAATACATAATTAAAATTATACAAAAATATGCCTTTGATTTTTACCAAATAGGATACAGGTTTTCTAAATTTTTTGTACTTCAAAGGATGTGAACAGGCAGTTGAAAGAGCATATACGCAGCTGCATATATTTCGTACAGCTTACACCTCTAGAAAATTTTCCATTGCTTCGCGCCATCCTGGTTTTCACGTTGTCCATTCAGAAAGTCCACTATTTATTTCAACGCTTGCTGTAATACCACTCATTAATAATTCCTTTAATTCTTCTAATTGACAATAAGATTAAGAATTCTTATCATACTAATTCTATACTTCTATTACTATTTCATAAGTATCGAACCCAAAGATAATTAATAATATATAATAACACATTATAATATAAATATTTTGTTTTATAATTAAACTTCAATTAGCATAATACTTATTAATTAAAAATATTAAATATTTAGTTCTTAAAACTTATAAAAAATGTTTTGGAGCTCTCAATATTTCGGGGGGGAGGGGGGTAGTTAATAAGGCGAATTAGTATAATTCTGTATGTATATATAATATATATTACATATATTAATAATATATAATTCCATATTAATATATAATACTATTAATATACTATTATATTATATACCTATTATAATAATATAAAGTATTAATTAATAGTATATATATTATAATTATATATATATATATATATATTGGATTAATAATATATATTAAACTCACGTTATAAAATGCCCGTTGGGCAGGTCTTTGTGCGCACACTATCCGTTTGGGTTTCACCATTCTTCAAAATTCGTGAAAAAAAGATGTTCCTAAACAGAAGCAGAAAACTAAGCACCAAGTTAAAGGTTATTCGCTAAAATATAAAACATCCGATTTTCTAAAGCAAAACATACCAATTTTCCATAAAGCAAAACATACCAACTCCATACGTAAAAAATGCAACTCAGAAGAGACCTCGCCATAAATCTATTCCTTAGGCAAAAGCATTGACATTAACAGATTGTATTCAAACAACCACCAACCAACCCTCTGATAGCTTGTAGGATTATTCCAGCTCTTAGAAATCCTCCTATAACTCTTCTTCCAAATTTCATACCTCTGCACTTCCTAAAGAATTTTATGCATTGGGGGATGAAATGGATTAAAGTTACCAAATGGAGCTTAATGTGACCACCCACTCTCTTTCTAATGCCTCCTGCACTTCCGAGAGAAACGAATGGAAAACCGTTCAACATAAAAACCACATGCTCTGCAAGCGTTCTGTATCTTCTGGCGACATAAAAGTGGACCAAGAGGTCTTCCATCTTAACTAAAATTGTCTAGTCTTTCAAAATCACCCACCTGATGTCCCACTGACAAAGTCTCTAGCATTAGACTTTCATAACACAATGGATCCCATATTGAATTCCAATATCGCAGCTAAAACTTTCATACAAAATAGTGACACTTTTCCGGAGCACCTTCCTACACTGTTTCCATGGAAACAGTCCCATGTTCTTCATCCATTTCTGAATCTGCTTGTTTGGCAGATGCTGATATCGCTCATATTCCTAAACATGAGCATTCTGGTTGCTCTTCTAATGACCAGCTAGTGGACTTGGGTGAATTCAACTTACATTGCATTCTTGGGGAACCCCATCTACCAAATACCACAGAACCCCTTCCCCCCAAAAAACCTGTCGTACAGTCCAAATCTTCGTTGTACCGATCATTACTTACCACCAGGATTTATTACTCCTTAACGCCGGGACCGGACCCACATCTCAGCCTTCCCTTCCCATCTATATCCACTTCTAACATTACCTCTATCAACATGGAGACAATTGTCTCAAAAAGACCACCCTCATAATATTTATAACAACACAGCATGGCCACATTCCTTCAATGGAATTAGCGTGGCTAATACTCTAATTTTGAAGAGCTTGTTCAACTAATTAACATATGTATTTTTGCAGGAGCTTCAGCTATTATCGCCACTTCTTCCAACCGTTTGAATATAAATTACCTCTAACCTCTATAGAAAGAAATGACAATTATAGGGAAGGCGCAGGAATACTCATTCATAAATCTGTCCCATATTCTCCAGTCCCTCTTCGAACTAGACTTCATGCAGTGGCAGCACGAATCCATATGTCCACCGATCTCACTGTACGTTCAATCTGCAGTTCTCCGAGTTTTGAATTTAGTAAGGTAGACTTAGCCGACCTTCTTTAGCAGCTCTCACTCCGGTTGACATCCTGGGAGACTTTAACTTTCGCCACCCATGGGGCGACTCTGTCACCTCGCTTAAGTCGAAGATCCTTGTTGATCTCCTAACACCTTTTTCACTAGGATGCTATAAAATAGGAGTACCTGCATATGTAGTTTAGATAAACACTCTTCTTCCTGTATAGATATTTTCCTTTTCACCCATTCTCTTATGGATCGCTTCACATGATTCCGCTTTGATTACTTATACGGCAGGAACCATTACCTAATAGCCTTAAATGAACTTGCACCTAGCCTAACGTTAAAACATTATTACTGCTGGCGTTATGATCAAGCAGAAGGGGCTTCTTTTCATTAGGCCACTGCTCTCCTACTTTCTCCCTTCAATAAGCGGTTTCCGACCATTGACGCTGTCTTTAACTTCTTCCAGCAAGTTATGATCACAGCAGCAGAGGCTTGCATCCCGCGATCTTCTGAGGGAAACGTTCGGCAACCACTTGGTGGTCCCAAGAATTTGAAGAAGCTAATCTGGAGAGGAAAATTCTCTATATACAATACCTTCGTACCTGCATCACCCCAAACATGATTATTTTTAAACAACTGCGCCGAGATCTCGTCGAATTAATCGCCAAACACGTAAGCAATACTTTCGAACCTATACTTCGATTGACAACTCTACAACTCCTCTTTCTTCAGCGTGGAAAGTTGTACAGAAAATATCTCGCCACTCCAATAACTCTCGCCCACAGTTCACAGTTATGGGCCTGATATAACCAATACGATCTCTGCTCCAACAGCCATTGCAGATGCATTATTTTATAGTTTTGCCAATTGAGCCACTTGAGCTCTTCCTGCTATTCTGTAGTCTTTCAAAATTTGAGAATTAACACTGCATTGCCAGCCCTTTTCAACAGAAAAGGGAAGATCATATTTATAACCGTCTTTTTACACTTGCAGAGTATCAAAATGCACTGACAAATAGGAAATAATTTCTTACCTTATGTTCCGTCATATTCACCCTTCTGCATCAGCGTTCTTGCTGGATCTGTATTACAGAAAATGGATAAAATATTTTCCCATCTGTTTGGACTACAGCTTTTGTAATCCCTATTCCCAAACCTGGGAAAGATTGGAGGTTGACGGACAACCAAAGACTAATTTCGCTGACATGTTATATTTGCAAATTAATGGAGAAAATTATTTCAGCCCGCCCTCTCTTTGTTATCGGTAACCAGGCTTTTTCAAACTTCTAGTTTGGTTTCCACAAAAGTCGTTCGACCGCGGATCCCTTGTTAAAACTGGACCATGACATTTGGGAAGCCTTCTATACTGGTGGGATGGTTCTTGTTGTCTTTTATGACCAGGAAAAATCATATGACAAAACGTTGTGAACTGAGGTTCTCCTTAAACTTCAATCATTCGATTTTAGAAGACAGCTCCCTCTCTTTATTAAACGCCTTATGTCAGACAGCTCTATCCAGGTCCGGTGCTCTTCTGTTTTATCCCGCCACTTTACTTTGGATGAAGGGCAGTGTTCTAAGTGTATCATTATTTATTTTCTCTTGGATTCAATGACATCGTTACTATTATCCCAGCAACGATTCAATTTTCTCTTTATGTTGATGACCTGCTGCTATATATTACTGATACCAGGCTACCATTTCCTAAACGTCAACTCCAACTACCTATTGGGTATATTTCACAAAGGGGTAACACCCATGGCTTTCATTTCTCAC
>JABUQX010002388.1:0-17500 GCA_015478945.1 Trachelipus rathkii | reverse complement strand
GGAGGGGAGGAGGGGGGAGAGGGGGGGAGAGGGAGAGGAGGGGGAAGCGAGAAGGGCGAGACGATGAGGAGAGAGAGGAGAGAGTCGGGGGGAGGAGGAGGGAGAGAGGAGGAGAAGGGGGGGTAGGGGTGGAGAGGGAGGGAGAGGGAGTGAGAGTAAGCAAGAGAGGAGGGAAGGAGGGACGAGAAGAAGGGGGGGAGGGAAGGGGAAAAAGGAGAGAGGTGATGGAGAGTGCGAGGGAAGAGTGGGGGAGGGATGGACGAGAGACGGGAGGAGCGGGGGAGAGAAGGAGGAGGAGGAGAAGAGAGAGGGGGGGAGAGAGGAGGGGAGAAGGAAGGGGGGAGAGAGAGGGTGAAGGAAAGAGGAGAGGGGGGGGAGAGAGGGGGTGGGGGGGGAGAAGAGAAAGAGCGAGAAGAGGAGGAGAGATAAGGGGAGGAGAGGGAGAGGAGAGAGGAGGGAGAGAGAGGGAGGAGAGGAGAGGGGAGAGGGAGAGAGAGAAGGGAGAGAGGAGGAGGGGAGAGAGAGAGCAGGTGAGGACGGAACGAGAGGAGATAGGAGGGATGGACTGGGGAGATGAGGGTGAGTGGAGAGGAGAGGGGGGAGAGGAGGAGAGAGAGAGGGAGAAGGAGGGGAGGAGAGGAGAGGAAGAGGAGGGAGAGGAGGGAAGGGAGGAAGAGAGTGGGAGGGAGGGAGAGAGAGGAGTGGGGGGAGAGAGTGTATAGGGGAGGAGAGTCGAGAGGAGAGGAGGAAGAGAGAGGAGAGGGAGGGAGAGAGAAGAGGGGAGAGAGGGAGAGAGAGCGGGGAGAGAGGAGAAGGAGGGGAGAGAGGGAGAGAGAGCGACGGGGGAGGGAGAGAAGACGGCGAGGAGAGGCCGAGCGGAGGCAGATGAAGGGGGGGGAGAGAGAGGGGAGGGAGGGGAGGGAGAGAGGGTGGAAGAGGTGAGAGGGAGAGGATAGGGAGGAGGGAGGAGGAGAAGAGAGGAGAGAGAGTAGAGAGAGGATGAGAGAGAGAGAGAGACGAGGGAGAGAGGAGAGAGAGAGGAGAGAGAGAGAGGAGAGCGAGAGATAGGAGAGAGATGAGACGAGAGATGATGAGAGGAGAAGAGAGAAGAGAGGGAGAGAGAGAGTGAAGGAGTGAAGAGAGAGAGAGAGAGAGGCGATGAGAGAGCAGAGAGAGAGCAGAGAGGAGAGAGAGAGAGAGGAGGAATGAGAGAGAGAGATATATATATATATATATATATATATATATATAATATATATATATATATATATTATATATATATAATAATATATATATATATATATTATATATATATATATATATATATATAATATAATATATATATATATCATATATATTATCCCCTCTCTATTATATATATATAGATTTATTATTAGTATATATATATATATATACATATATATATATATATTTATATATATATATATATATATTTATATAAATCTATATATAAATATATATATATATATAATAGTATATAATATATATATAGTATATATATTATATATATAATATATATTTATATATATATATATATAATTATATATATATATATATATTATTTCGGTGCGGGTGTGCTGGTGCCGCAAAAATTTTGATGTACACTGTTGGTTCGCACTCCAAAAGAGATGGTGTGATGCGGGCTCTGTGTAGGATGATGGGCTGATGCGGTGCGCGTGGCACGCGTCTCCTGGCATTGTGGTGCAGGAGCAAAAATCCGGGCTGATTCGCCACCCTAAAAAGAACCCAGCCCCCCCATATCTTTAATGCGAGCCAAATGACAGCTAAAAATCCAGCCCAGCGAGCTCGCAATACTGCTAACAAACCTCCACGGTTGGTATCTCACTCAATTTCATGGTTTGATCCCTGGCGCCAAGCCCACAACCATACCCTCTCACAAAACCATACCATTTACTCCTAATATGCACCATTCTTCTGCTTCTACTAATTCACATTCCTTTCTTTCAGACTCAATTACTTGGTCGATTTCACATTTTCTTTGGTCTCCCACACAGATAGATTTAATTCGTCTTGCTTAATGAAAGAAGAAAAGGTTTATATCCTGCGAGGAAACTCATCAAATAATGATTTCCATTTTGATCACAATTTTGCTTTCTTAAATAATATGTTTTATGATGATAATAATAATAATAATAATAATAATAATAATAATAATAATAATAATAATAATAATAATAATAATAATAATAATAATAATAATAATAATAATAATAAATAAATAATAATAATAATAATAATAATAATAATAATAATAATAATAATAATAATAATAATAAATAATAATAACTAATAATAAGAATATGATTTTTATCTTTTCTTAATATGTTTCTAACTTGAGTAAAAAATAACACAAAAGAACCAACATACATCTACATGTCCATCAATTGACTTCTCTGCCATCGTCTTCAGATTACCAGATTTTTTTATTTCATTGTTGACAAGCCTTTCATCAAACCCAAATTCAAGATTTGATTCCGTCATTTCTGACTTTATGATGCCTTTTGGTCTAATTCTTCATTTTTAATGTTATCTGGTAAAGCAAAGTTGGTTCCATTGTTGGGAAAGATCTGAAATTAAATAAAAAGATGTAAGTAGGCCTTAAGGGATGTAATACAACCAAATATCAAGCCAAATTGTGCTAAAGATCCATGAAAAGAGGCAATCTCATTTGAAGATCAATCAACACTGTCAAAAAAAAAAAACTTTCCAGTCAATAGGAAGGAGTTTGAGAAGATTTTGGAGCATGAGTCTGGATTGGACTAATAGTAATTTAAAACATTTTAGAATCATGTGATGTCAATGTTAAAAAGTACTTAGTTAAATGCAATTTTTTTAAGTTTGACTATTTCATCAACAAAGAAATTGTTTGTCTGTTTACAGCAGTATTTTTCAAACCTATTCAAACCGCGACCTCCTCCTGGTCCTCATTTACATCAGTGATTGCCAAATTGCAAAGACCTATTAATACTTATTGAATTTAAATTATTATTTTGAAAGTTAGTAAAATACATATAAAACGCTCGCGATGCTTGAGATACTAGTCAATGTGTGCGTGTGTGTGTAGTGTTGGTGTTTTTTCTCTCTCCAAGTATATAAATTCCTAGTTTCTTAATTTTCTGAAATTCTTCAAATGGATAAGTTTCTGAAAAAACCTGCGTAGCCTTCGATATTTCGGTTCAAGTGTTAGAAGCGACCCAAAATCGAAGAAAAATAAACTTTATGATAACAGTTATTTGAAATATGGTTTTACGGTCATAAATGATAAACCATTGTATTGTCTGGTGAGTATGAAATCTTCAATGCTTTTGCGACACCTCTCAACATCTGAATGAAAAAGATAAGCCGTTTTAACTTCTTCGAAAGAAAGGAAAAACTTTTCACCTGCAGCAAACTATTATAGGTCAGGTAAATAATTTTAGTTATTTATCAACTTTTAACAATTTTGTTTACATACTATTTTTTATTAAGCGGGAATGCTAAAGTCAGCATGAGTCAACCGAGACTGAGTCAGTGACTATTGATACCATTTACCCCATCATATTGTGGTGAGCTGACTGTAAGTATTTTATTGAGTATTAGTCCAGGTGTATTAGAACAATGATTCAAGAAATTAGTTAATGAAAAACAGACACCCATCTCAATGATTTTATGTTTATTTTGAAAATTTTAGAATAAATGTTTTTTCCATTTGTTTATTTTTCTGGTCACCAGTATACACACTTTATGGCTCATGACCCCTCCTGGGGATGCGACACAGAGTTTAGAGTTTGAAAACACTGATTTACAGCAATCAATTATTATTAAATACTAGATTAAGAGTAATATAAAATTTTCTTTGCACATTTTTGTGTTAAAAAAAAAAAAAAATAAATCTTTGGAAGGTAACTGTTCTTGACTCTGTCATGCAAAATCTTTGGGAATTAAAAAATAAGAAAAAATGGGTGTGAAAAAACCAGAGGCCATTTAAATTTAATATATTATGGTATACAATATAAAACTTTATTTTTTAAGAATACTCAATCCATACCTCACAAATTCTGAAGGAAATAAGATTTCATTTGCAAAATTATTGAAACTTTCTCTTTTCAAATGTAGGTGTGGCTCAAATATATTATTATACTCCATTCCAAATTAGAAACATTTAGGTTTAGTTGTGCTGAAGAAGAAGAGGAACAATTTTCTTATTAAATAATACTCTTATTTTAATAATTCCAACCAAAATATTTCAAATTCTTCATAATTTTCAGTAATCAAAATCATCCTTTTCCCTTGACTCAAATATTCATATTTCAATTTAATTTCTAAATAATTTTCCTACATATTAAATCCATATTTTTATAAGACAAATTTACTGTCTAATTTTATTCTTTATCAACACAACCCTTGGAAGATTTTTTTTTTTAACACATTTGCAACTAATTACGGGAATAGCCCAATTTGACTCATAATACTAACAGCACAAAGATTTTAAGCTTAATATTATCTGCGTTTTTAGCTCTCAACGCTACTTTTCCAGATTTACAGATCTAATGTGCTAAACCTATTAACTTCTCAAAAGCATATTTTCACAAAAAACTTCAGCAATTTCTTTACACAATTCCCTCCTCATCAACTACTTTTTTTTTGTTTATTTTATTATTCAATAGAGCAGTTTTCATATCTTCCCTAGAGTGGATGTTTATAGGTTGGTTAAACATCTCTGAATAAATCTGCAACATATTCCTTCCATCTTTCCATAACCTCTTCTTTTTCCATTACCACTCTTCCACCCTTTATCTTTATTAACTTTCCATGTTTATGTTAATACATTCTTCCTTACATCAAAAATCTTTTGTACATTCTTTAGTAATATTTCTTGAAATTTCCCAATACCTAAGAAACAATTTATCATTTTCTCTGGTATCAGTGTTTATGCTTCCATAATTTTAAATCTTTCTACTTCTACTTCTTTCTTTCACCTACCATGTTGAAAATGTATCTGGCCATTCATTGCAATTGAGGTTTTATTTAATTCTTTGGAATAGCATGCAGGGATACATATAACAACTGTGGAATTGCGCCACCATAGTTGGCAGGGTCCACAGATTAGCCAGAGTGAGTGCATCAAAGTTGTCTGATGTCTGTTAAGTCCGACAAGAGTTTAGCAAAAGGTGTCCTGTGTCATCATTTGTGTGGGAGGGAAATCTTTGACAGTGAGGGGAAGGATTATTGTGAAATTTATGTTTATATTCCTGAAGGAAAGGATGGTGCCCAGAATAATACGTGGCTGGTGTGATTTTTTTTATTTCCTCATCCCGAGGGCTGCTGTAATGTTTGGTGGAGGGGGGGGGGTGATCTATTATGATTGTTTTGCTGTAAAATTGACAGCCTATCATGTTGAAATGGGCCTCTGTAAGAAGGATTTTTGGAAGATGCCCGGTTATTATTTTTAGAGCTTTGTTCTGAATGACCTCTAAATCTTGAATGTTGGATTTAGATATTATGGGAGCCCAGGTGGGAGATGCATAGCTTAAGATGGGGTGGAGATATTGTGTTTAAACTATAGTAAGGGACTCCTTGTGTTGGCCAAAATTGGTTCTGGATAGCGCTTTTATCACATTTAATTTGCATGTGGCTCTAGAGGAAATGTTGTTTATGCGAGGGGTAAATGTCATGTATGTATCGAAAGTTAAGCCAAGGATGGTGGGGTTGTTTATTTAGGGAGAGTCTGTTGTTTGTGAGAAGAATAATTGTTGGGTGGTGGTTAGGCTGCTTATTATCTGGTGTAAGTAACGTGATAAAGGGTTCTTGGGGAAAGGCTGTCATTCGGTTTGCTGACCGCCGTTGTTCCAAATGGTTTATATACTGCTATAGTTCTTGTCTTGCTATATATATATATATATATATATCATATATTTCTGCTATTAAAACCACTATATATATATATGTTTATATATATATACTGCTGCTCTTATAACCAATATATATATATAACTATATATATACACTGCCACTATATATATATATATATATATATATATATATATATGGGTCATTCCATATCAAGTGGGGCAAGGGTCGAAGCTCGACCCACTTTTATTTTGATAAAACTTGGCCTGTTCATGCATAATGCCTTTTAATGAAGAATTCCAACACTCGAGTTCAAAATAATGATTAGTTTAGGCTCCAGACCATTTTTTGTAAAGGTGACCTACACTGAATTTATCAACCAAAAAATATGCTGAAAAATTCAGAAGTTTTCGACAGATTGCTGTAGAACCACCATTAGAGTGAGGGACCTGAAACTTAAAATACTTGTTCAACTTTTGGAGGTAAAAACAAATATTGTATTGCCATTACGCAGAGATGTTTACTTTTTCACAATTGAATTCTAAACTTTGATCAAAGAGCATTCGAGAAATCTGAAAATGGCATTTTTGTCCTCCATAAATTGAAAACAAAAGCTTATAGGAGCTTTCTGTTTAGACAGTTTAATTAACCATCTTGAGGTCTCTACAAAGTTCATTTCTAAGCTTTCATGCTTTTATATTTGATCGGATATTTGTCTTCAAACTTGAGAAAAATATTGTGACCATCAAATTTGACTGACTTTAGAAGTCACATTTCCCAATGTTTGAATACTTTAATTTTATAATTTCTTGCACCATTTGAAAAAGCATCCTCTAAGCAATAAAAAAGAAATCTATAAAAATTTTTAGGTTCTTTGATATAAGGTAAGAAAAGGTTGTTTGAATATAATTACTGAAAATTTTTTTCATGAAGATTTTGTATCCACTGACATGTTGCTGTACACAACCAATAAAGTAAGAAACCTAAAACTCTATTTACTTGTTCAATTCTGTGAGCTAAGCACAAGTACGTTATTACTATTACTCACAAAAAAAAAGGTACAACTGGATAGTCTAAATGGCTTGAAAAAGGACCTTGAAAATTGTAAACAAAAATAAATTATAGCTAGTGATATAGCCCGAAAGAAAGAAAGAAACAATTGTGAGAGACTAATTTTGCTTTCAAGAACATTAGTAACCGAATGAGCTGACCAACTAGCTTAAAGCATGGCTATCATTCCTAGCCTTTTTATATTTATTTGCTGAATCTATTTGTTTTAGGAAAATCTGGAAACAACCTTAAAAAGCTTAACTCCAAGTATCTATTTAGTATTTATCAATGTGCAAATATTGCTAAGTTAATATTTTCATGAGTTAGAAAGAAAGTTCTTATATATATATATATATATATATATATCTTTACTCTTCCTATACTCTAATGTAATAACTTAACAAATATATATATATATATACTTAATAACTTTTCTTTCTCACATATATATATATACTCTTTATCTTACATACCTTATCTTGAAGTATAACTGTACGTCTTATATATATACTTTATAACCCTTTTGGTATATACTGATATAATTTCTTTTATATATATATATATATGGGAGTGTTTTCTACCTTTTCATGAGTATGGTATCTATTTCTTATCTTCTCTTCCTGCATGTCTTTCTCTCTCTCTCTGCCTCTTTATATATACATACCATATATATATATATATATAACTCCATATATATCTTTATTATATTATACTTATACACTCCGTTCTTAGCTCTTTCATATACTAACATAATATAATATACATATGTATTACCTTTTATTATATATAACATATATAACATATATGTATGCAAACGAGCTTTGTGGTATATATACTAACTGCTATGCTATATATATGTACTTCTGTATAACCAACATATATATATATATCATGTATATAAATATGTGCACGTGCATGGATAAGGAAAAAGTAGGTCTAAAATTTTAGATACCAGTCCTAATTTTCTTTCACTTCTATTTTAATATTTTTTATTTTCTTTTTCATCTTCATATCTTTATGCTAAGATGTTAATTCAAAGATATTTTCGTATTATAGTTCATTGAGTTATACAGTTTATGTTTATTTACAGACTTAGTCTAAAGTTTATTACTGAAATTAGTGCAAATTTTAAGCGAACATTACAACCATTACCAAGTATATTATGGCTTAGAATTTTACAGGTTTAAGCGTTACTTTTATGAAATAAATGACTGAAAAGTAATTCTTGGAGCCTATTCAAAGTCAACCATATAAAAATATTTTATAAAAATTAAGAATATTTTTGAACTCGATTTACTGCAACTTATTTGTTGCACATGATGACTTTGGAAGGTGGATCTCAAGTTTGCCAGGAGATCCACACCTGATCAACAGAGTCTTCTACAGGAAGTACTTAATTTTAGAAAAGAGTAGAGGAAGAAGTTTTAGTGACGATTTTAGTGGAGTGAGATTTCCCAAATCTATTATTTATCTAAGTGAATATATCTTAGGCTAATCGGCATCTTATTTGTGGGTTTATCATTGTATCTTCTTTTCTTAAAAGGAGTGTACTGACAGATGGAATATCTTATAAGAAGCTTTAGCTTGTTTACAAATGTTTGTAAAATGTTCAAGTTCATGCAATCTGTTATTTAGCTTCATAAAAATAAGAGGGATTTCATCTATTATTTTCATTTGGACTTGATTACCTCTTGTTATATTATTATTACTTAACTTTACAATACATTAGGGGCCATGATATACGGGTTCTAGTTTGTTGTTTCTTTTTTTCTTTATACTCAAAGGATTCACACTACGAACGCCAGCCCCATTCAGGAGAACTTCTCTAGTATTCTACCTAAAGATCCAGGGCAGGGATTAGAACCCACGACATGCTCCGAGAACTCAGGTAGCTCTACCGTTGAGCCGGGATGACGACAGCCCTGTTGTTTTTAGCTTTCATTACAAATTTTACAGCATCTTTGGGAGCTTCATTGAAAACGTGTATATTTTTGGGGTTTTTGGGAAGAATTCTGGAAACAAGGAGAGGTGTAAGAACACTAAATTTTGGTTCAAGCATCAAATAACTTCACGAGGGATGAAGGACCAGGGGACTCAGCCTGATCTATTAAGGCTCAGGGAGAGTTGGTTAGGCTCATCATTATGATGGCAAAGGTGATTCCTTCTGAGTTCAATGGATTTTGAGTGTAGATTTTAATAAATATATTTCACAATGGGGAGAAGATCCCAGCCCATAATACTTCACATTATGAATCCGACACTGCGCACTTCACAGCTTCACCACTTGAATAGCAAGGTAGAGGGGTTTCTAACACACTCCCATGTGGTTTAAATTCAGTGGCTCAACGTGTTACTCTCGCCACCCGTTACCTATCCACTGGGTTCGATCTGATATAGTATCGGACCACCTGTTGGCGCGGTGACTATGCTCCCTTTTGACACCAACCACTGACAGACAATCTCTGTTCCCGTTCTCCCCCAAATACCCGACTCTGATCCCCTGCGGGTGAAGCACTGGTAGTTTTCCTCCCGCCCGATTCCTCTAAAACGGACGTGGGTTCTTTCTGTTTCCGACCTTCCCCTTACGGGAGGTGGAAGCACTACGTGGGTTTTCTCCGCCCCGACTCCGGTGAACCCGGCGTGGGTCCGCGTCTCCGGCCCGACTTCGCTCGACGCCTGTTTCCCTGGACAGGCGAACCTCTCGGGATGTCCCAGTGGAGCTAAACGCCCGGACCGGGTCCTGACTCAGGCGTAAAACCACTCAAAGCCCAGCCACGCCTGTCCTGGAAAGAACGCTCTTGTTAATGGTTCCCTGGCGGTGAGCCAGAATGCGTTTATCCCAACAACGGTACAATCACTTTAAAAACAGATTTCCAGCCACCACGATCTGATCTGCTGATATGCACCTCGACTTACTGGGAAAATAAGAAACCAACACAATTTTGTATCAATTTCAACTCCAATAACAAGCGTCCAGCTTTGCAATAAGAACCGCCAATGTTGCGAGGGGCTCAAGCGCTTAGAACGATAATCGGAAGTATTTCAGCAAGGAAGATGGGAGTGCCAGTGATACCCTGCAATGCTAGTATGAAGATCTTTAATTTCCACAGTTGCGTTATCGCGACAATACCGGTTTTTCTTTTCAATGGGCAGAGTTAACTCGCAGCTCTCCGTTACCCAGTTGTAGGATGATTTACAAATGTTCAATCCCCATAGACATTTCAGCCAGGAAGTTGAGCGCTAATACACCTGCCCTTCAGACAGTTCTTTCACTAAAACTAGAACAGCTCTTGATGGTTTGAAAGAGTCCAGGAGCAATTCAGGGAGCAGTTCCAGTAATTTCTGCAGTTTAGTTTGCCAATATTAAATACCGTTTATATTATTGACTAAATGATACTACAACCAGATAAACAGTTTTCTCAACAATATTTGCGTACACATTGACAAATGCAAAAATGTTTAGATTTTGTATGGTATTTCTTCCCAATAATCTGGATCTGCATTTTTATCAGCAATTTTTAATAATTAATTTCTGCTGAACTACAAAAGATTTTGCAAGCGGATTTCACTAAAATACTACCCTTACACATATGTTTGCACTGAAATAAACCTACAAATTACCACGTCGCTCCACGTTGGGGATTAAGTGGGAAGTATGTTTCTGGAAATTTAAATTTATCCAAATATAACAAGGGTTTTTACTCTATTTATTAAATGGATCATACATCAAAATGTTTATCAGTAATATGCGAAATTGAAAACAAAAGAAAGAGTCTCAATAAAGCGGTGACTATTGTTATTTTTAATATAAAAAATTTACGACAAACTCAATGTAAAAAAAAATTTTTAAGTAAAAATAGCATTTTATACAACAACGGAAAACTGTGAGCGGTGTCAAAACCGGTGGGTATACAACAAATTTATATAAATAAAAAATGTGTATCTGTAATTTTCGAGTTGAAGTTAATTATATTTCAGATGAATAATAAAAAGTTATATTATATCAATTATATCAATTTTCTTTTTTTCCTTTTCTTGGAGACAGCATAGAAAATTGCAAGCTAGCACACATTATAGCTCCGACCAATACAACTTTCAGAGCATGTGTATGGGGAAGGGTTTTATAAATCTGTGTTAAGAATAAATTTTTGTATACTAAGCACTCTTTGCCATGTTCATGGGAAAACAATAAATTTTAAAAATGCACTTTCCGCAGTAACAGCACTGGCTCAGTGGACGTACCGAAGGCTATCTAAATAAAGCTATCGATATATAAATAAAATTAGAGTTATAAAGGCCATAAGAAATTCATTCTTATCAGATGTGGAACTCTAGTATCACAAAAATGTTGCATGACGCAATCATTAAAAAAAAAAAAAAATTTGGCAACTCAATGAAAAAATGAAAACTTAACTATTATTTATACGATCAGTTTGAGGCACAAGAGCATATATATATTTGCAGAAGGTAGACATTTTGTTTAGAAAACTCTCAATTCTCTAACAATTGTCCTATTGCATTAACTCTTGCCTATTCAAAGTTTTTAAATGTTTTCCTCACAATCGACAAAACTGTTGGGCATACCAAATATTAGTCTAAAAAAATATTAGATCTTGTAGAAGTACATAAGTTGTGAAAGTTTCATTTCACGATCAGAATAAATATTATTAAAATGACACACCACCAGTTCTAATTTTTTTGCTACAAAAAAAAACTTCATGATAATTTTATTTTTGTTCAATCAATACGACTTTCAGGTCATATACTACTAGGCAGGATTTTAATTTTGTTTATATAAATGTTTGTAAACTCAAGGGGTTTGCCGCTGCATGTAGGAAGCTTTGGCTGAAAGGCCCCTTCCCATGCACAGAGGCCCAAATCCGTTCTCTCCCTTACAGAAAGTTTTTAAATGTGTATCTTCCCCAACTATACTTGCTCCGAGATTCATGCTGATCGCATGAATAAAAAGGTTATCGTGATTTTTGATTTATGACTTGCCGGCTTTTCTATTATCCTATGTATGCTGACCAAATATTTTATGGAATATTGAAAAATTTCAAAGCGTACAATCATTAAATACAACACTAGAAAATGTTAAAACCTAATAAATCATGGAATTGTTCGTTACTACAGCTAAAGTTAGGAAACCTAGTTGCCGCGTCCCACTAGTGATGCTCAGTGATCTGTGTGAGTTCAAGAAACCTGTGGTTCTCGGCGTTATCTATGTGGTTAGAAATCCCGGAATAGCTCCACCTGCAAACAGACAAGTACCTCATTAACCCCATTGTCTAACCTAACTCCTAAACGATCCTGGCTTTACGCAAGGGGTGGAAACTTAGAAAACTCTCTTATTTTTTCTCTTTCAGATTTACACACCAACGCTTCCCTAATTGTCACTTTGATCTGGGGCTCACAGCCTCACCAGGAGTTTAACTCAAGCCCCGCACCTATCCTTTAAATTTTGGAGTTAAGCTTGAAATAAAAATATTTTGATAAATAACCTACTAAAATGATGAAAAAATAATAAAGATGACCATAATAATAATAATAGCCCTTAAATTCCTCAGAATCACCTATGACGTATCAATAGCTCATGCGTGACAGCATGGCTCGCAAATCTCAACAATGTCCTATGAGAGTTTTCAGTGAGGCCATTGCTCTGTGGGAGTATAGGCAGGGAGCAGTTGTATGGGATCCCAGCTGCTACCGCTCTTGAATAAGTCTGATGCTTTGTCATTCACTCTGTAAAGAAGCGTAAGTTTCACCACTATTTCTGGTGAAGTACTGGAAGTCACTACCTCCACTATGGTATGGGTTTCTATGTTTATCAAGGGGAAAAGCAGAGGAATGGTGAGAAGGGAACCTACCTCAATCAATGTTAAAAGGTACTGTAGCTTTTGCACTGAGAGGCATTTCAGAATATCAGTACTATATTTACCGGCTTCTAATTTGGCGAATACTGATATAAGGATTCATATGGAGGCTTATTCTGCAAAAGGATTTAGACCTTTGACATGCATCACAACTTTGTACAAACTGCTTTACAATTTGGCATATTTTCCATACAAAGGGCTTTCAATGCCAGAGTTTATTCAACACCAAAATACTTTAGAGAGGCTGGGGAATAAATACTTAGGAAAATGGAATTATGGAACAAGACACACATTGAAAGTGGATTAGATTTATCAAAGACTATGGAAACCAAGTCATTCTGATAAAAGTAGAGTCTTTTTGTAAGCTTAAGACCTGTACTGCTCACACTTTTAAATGTTTCTGAAGTTGTACATCAGTTTCTTGTGCTGCTTGTAGTTTTGTACTCAATCTTGCACTGAAATTGCTTAAATACTTCATTGGTGGAAATATTGAAAATTGATGCAAGTGCATAACAGAAATCCTCTATTAAAGGATTCTACTGGGGTAGAAACTCTAGTGAAACTAAGACTTCATCGCAGGATACATCTGGAATGACTTCTGCTTCAGATATCTGATCTCCAAGTTGGAGAGAAGAGCTTGTTGCTGAAACTATATTTACCTTTTTGGAAGGAGTGGGCAAATTTGATAGCCATTCAGTGGTTCTCTGGTATAGAAGAAACCCACAGAATATTACTTTCTGATTTAATATGTGTATATACAAATCATAACAGAGACAAAGAAAAGTTGTAATATTGCTGCTCCTTGCCAGCAAATTGATTAACATCTGTCTTTTTTTAAGTGACTGTGTGACAGAAAGATTATCTCAAAACATCTACCTTTCTCCCTTCGATTATGTGGGTAAACTTCTTAACTGTTTTGACCAAGGCAAGGAGTTCCTTGCTATATATACTGTAGCCAATTTCAGTAGGATTCAACTGATAACTGTAAAATCCCCACAGAACTGTTTTTTTCATTTTCTGTAGAAACTATTACACCACCCAAGGCTGTCTGACTAGCATCAGTGAAAACAGATATTTGAGCATTATTAGATGGAAAACCCAAAGGTATGACATTTTTGAGGGCCAATTTGGCTATATTAAAGGTTTCTTTTTTTAAGGATTCCATTTTACTCTGCATTGAGAGTATGGCGCACCTTTGAGAAAAAAATCTCTAGGAGGAGAAATAATTTTAGAAGTACAAAGAAGAGAAGATCAAAAATAATTTGGACTACCTATGAAAGAATGAAGATCTTTGATAGTTTTGAGATATTCATAATAGCAATGGTTTTATCCTCATTAGGGAACATGGAGCCTTCAGGCACATGAAAACCTAAGTATGTAATCTGAAATTATCCAATTTGGCACTTATCAGCACTAAGTTTCAAATTAAAAGGTTTTAACCTGCCCAGTATCATTTCTAAAATCTTTAGGTGTTCATCTTGAGTAAGAGTAGCTATGAGGATATCATCAATATATATAAAAAAGTTTGGTATTTTAGAAAGAATTAAAAAAATATAGTTAGTAAAACTAGAAGGACTGGAATGAAAGCCTTCTACAATGCTATTGTATGAGAAATGGCCAAAGGGGTGTTGATTGTTAAGAGCTTTTGACAATCGGGGTGGACCTAAAGGTTATAAAATGCCTTTTTTAAGGTGAAAAAAGAAAATACTTTGCACCCATGAAGTAAGTTCGTAAAGTCATTTAAGTTAGGGAGACTGAAGTTGTCTTGAACAGCTCGTTTAAGTAATCTCAAGTTAGCCACTATTTGGACTCCACCACTAGATTTAGGAAGCACCAAAATCGGAAATCCCCAAGGTGAGTGTGAGGGAGTAAGTATTCCGGCATTTACTAACCTGCCCATCTCTTCCTTTGACTTATACAAACAAGTAGGGATTCTGCAACTTTTAATGTTCACCAATAGGGGAACCCACAACTGTAAATTTATATGGAATTAATTCATTTAGGGAATTTTCTTCAGTGGTGGTAATGGGAAATTTGGCAATACCTATATCACTCTTATTATTAAAATCACTTTTATCTCCACTTATTTCTATTTTTATTACCCTTATAGGAGGCATTGTCCTGATAGCCACCCCCAGTCATACTATTATTATAATTACTCACATTACCATTGTTATCTAAAATTTTAAATAGCCTATATTGTCAAATAAAATTTTTTATTCACCTAATAGATCAGTATAAAGGGAAGGAGCGGAAGGGAATTTAGGAGTAAAAGTTAAATTTACAAAATTTAATTCATTTGTTGGGGCAACGTTTCAGATTCATTCCCTTGAATGACTTCACAAGATAAACCAGTTGTTTCATCTATAACACTATTTGAGCTAAAATTTAAGAAAAATTTATATTTAGTAAAGAAATCTATCCCTAATATGTTATCAATTGTAGTCATAATAGGTAATTTTAATTTTCCTGGCATTCAGTGGGATTAGTTGTCTAATATGGACCATAGTAGTCCTGTATTTTTAAATTGTAAACTAGACAACTTTTTGAGCCAGATGGTCCCTGAGCCTACAAGATATGATGCACTGTTGGACTTAATATTAATTAGCGATGAAAGTATGGTGGATGATGTTAGAGTTGAGGAGAATTTAGGAATTTTAGTGGCCATAATATAATTAGAACTAACATGAATTTGATATCAGGGTCCAAATTGCAAGTTAATAAGGAAAAGATCATAGATTTCCGAAATGGCGATTGTACCAAATTTTGAGACATGCTTAGTATAATTGACTGGGATAAAGAGTTTAAGGACCAAAACTGTTTAATTATGTGGGAATGTTTTAAGAAAATTTTGATGAATATTCAGTTAGAATGTTTTAAAGATAAATCCATCAGGGTGGCGAAGAGAAAACCTATTTGTTGGAATAGAGAGAGATAAGAGAAAATCAATGAAAAGCAAAGATGCTTTAAAATATTCAAGGGTAGTAATAGCAAAGACAATTTAGAAAATTATAAAAGAAATAGAAATGAACTTAACCAGTCAATAAGAAAGACAAAGAGAGAGGCAGAAATTAATTTAGCAAGGAATAGTAATAAGGACCTGAAGGAGTTTTTTAGCTTTTATAAATTTAAAAGTAAGAGTAGGACAATTGGTCTAATTAAAATTGATGAAAATTTAGTGAGTTCAGATAAGGAGCTGGTCAACATTTTCAATGCTTATTTTGTGTCTATGTTTACTGAGGAAAGATTGGATAATAGTTTGAAGACATAGTTCTGGTAAGCATGTAATAAATAGACTTATAGAATTTGAATTTGAAGTAAAAGATATTAAATCTTTATTGGACCATATTGACCTAAGTAAAGCTGCAGGTCCTGATGGTATATAAGGCAGAATTCTGAAGGAGGGTTGTAGCAGCATTGCAAAGGCACTGTATTTGATTTTTAAGTGATCTATAACATTTAGTAAGTACATGACAACTGGAAAACAGCATATGATGTGCCTATTTATAAGAAAGGTAGTAAGGAAGATTTGGGAAATTATAGGCCAGTTAGCTTAACATCTCTGGCTGTAAAAGTTTTTGAAAAGTTACTGAAAGGTCACATAGAGAAATATTTGGAAGATAACAAGATATTGTATGACTCCCAGCATGGTTTTAGAAAGGATAGGTCATGTGAGACACACCTTTTAGAATTTACAGAATATATTACTGACTGCATTGACCGAGGAGATCCAGTTGATATATATTTTGACTTCAGCACAGCTTTTGATAAGGTTCTTCACATTAGGCTAATGAATAAGTTATTGTAATGTGGTAAAAGTGGAGTGGTATATGGTTGGATTAAAGAATGGTTGTGGAATAGAAAACAGTGTGTACAACTAAATGGCAATAAATCATCATGGAAATTAGTGAAGAGTGGTGTCCCACAGGGTTCAGTGCTGAGGCCGCTATTGTTCCTCATATATATATAAATGATTTAGACTAGGGACTTAAATGTAAGGTTTCTAAGTTTGCAAATGATACCAAAGTGGCTACCTCAGTAAGAAATATTGATGGATGTACAAAGATTCAAAATGATCTTGATAAACTTCTTGGGTGGGCAGATAAAAAATAAGTGGCAAATGAATTTGAATAGTAAAAAGCGTAAGGTTCTTCACCTAGGTTACTCAAATAAAACTTTTAACTACAATTTGAATGGGGATTGGTATGAGTCTGTGAACCAAGAAAAAGATTTAGGTGTGATTATAAGCAGTAATTTGAAAGTAGCTAATCAGTGTTTGGAAGCAAGGAACAAAGCTAATAAGATGCTAGGTATAATAAATTGCACTGTCATTTACAAGAGCAAGGAAGTTATAAGTAAACTGTATAAAAGCGATGTTAGGGCAGTATTAGAGTATTGTGCACAAGTATGAGCCCCTTATTTAAGGAAAGACAGAAAGACATAGATAAGCTACAGAGAGTGCAACATAGAGCAACAAGGATGATATCTGGGTTTGAGGGTAAAAGCTATGAGAGGCTGAAGGAGTTATGAATGTTATCTGCAGAAAGGCAATTTCTCAGAGGGGACATAATACAAGTCTACAAAATATTTACATCTATCATTAATATGGAGAACAATAAATTCTTCATAGTAGATCATGGATGGGAAACCAAGGGGCAGAGTAAGAAAATTAAGAAGGAATGCCATCTTGATATAATATAACACTT
>JABUQX010002387.1:0-54187 GCA_015478945.1 Trachelipus rathkii | reverse complement strand
TCTTCGTGTATAAATGACCAAGATAGAGATAGGAACTTGTAGATGATTCGTGAGTAAGAGTATTATTTGGTTTGTGTGAAAATTGGCTACTGTTTCTGGATAAGTCTCGTGTAAGTATCATAGGAATAACATTTAATGGGGTTTTGGTACTTGCTGTAGTCCATATTATTTTGTAGGTTACAATGAGAGTGTGTATGTTGTTCGAGATTGTTTTTTCTAAGTTTAAGTAAGTGTTTAGCTTCGATATTTCCTGCTGTAATTCTATAGAAGGTATAGATGAATTTATGTATTGGGTTAACACTTTCAAATTGTCTTTTATATCTATTAATGTATTAGTATTCTGATGAACTTGCTCTTTAAGTTTATAAATGTGGGCTCTCGTATCTTGTAATAAGTTTATTTTGGTATTAAGTTTATTAATATCGTTCATGGTTGCTGTCCCGAATAGATATTGCAATGCCGTTCCGCCTACATTTATTAGGCCTCTACTTACTCTTTTGGGTGCTGAAGGCTGAATATTTAAATAAGATAGTACCCAAGGGTCTTGGAGGATATTTTTAAATTGTTTCTGGTTTTCAAGTAATAGTGAATGAATGTATTTTAGTTCAGGTGAAGTTTGGTTTACGTTAAATCTACTGTTGAATCTCTGTTGCAAGTAAGGTATATAAATAGTTAGTAGCTGAGTATTTTTGCTTAATACATTTTCTATAATATTATATAATTCTTTAGAGCATCGCAAATCCGTATTTATATTTAAATAACTGGTAATAAATCTTGAATGTCCTGCTTGTTTTAAAACAAAGCCTTGATGAAATTCATATCTTGATTCTGTGTTTTCTAGTTTCAGAGCGAAGATTGTTGATGTCAAGATAAAGAAGAGGATCCAATTTTTCAACATGTTTGTCTGTGAAGATAGAGAAGAAAGAGAGGGTTTATGAGAAGAAGGTTTTATATTGAGAAGAAAATTTGAAATTTAGTGATCTTAATATTAATTTGTTATAATATTCTTTTTCAATGAAATGTGTTTACAGTTTCATATTTTTCATGTTAGAAATGTCTTTTCTAATGTGTTTTGTTATTTATACATTGATGTAAATAAATGTAAAATAGTCGGCCCGTGGTACTTTTAAAATTAAACAACACTCATGATTTAGGAGGTCTTGGGGGTGGTAAACCTCTACCCTGAGGGATGTTTTGTGGTGGAGGAAGTAAGTATTCTCTGTTTCCTCGTAATACAGTACCCTGTTGTCTGTTCCTTAAAGCCATGGGGTGTGGAATGTTGGTGTTTCTCATTGGGAAATTAGGAACGAACGTGTGGTCACGAGATCTATCATCAGGAGGAGAGGGAGGAGAGGTGTTTCTAGCTGATGTGATAGGAAGTGGAGGAGGAATGTCCCGAGTGGGAGGAATTTGAAGATCTGACGGGGGTTGTAAAGGACCTTGAGAGATGGGAGGAGGGGGTGGTAAGGGAGGCTTAGGAATCGGGGTAGGATGAGCAACTTTGAAGTGAAATTTAGGGGGTAAACCAGGTGGGGGAGAAGATGTAGAACCTGACGTTGGAAGTTGAGACGGGGAAAGAGAATCGTCGAAAGATAGAGGTGGAGGTGTGGTAGAGGGAAAACCTTTAAAATTTACTCTAGGAGGAGGGGAAGGGGAGAAAAGGAAATTGGGATTTGGAGGTGGTAAATGAGCGTGGGAGGGAGGTGGGGATTGAGCTGGAGGAGGAGGTGATGGATGAGATGGTGCTGGAAGAGGTGAAGGAGGTTGTGAAGGAAGAAGAGAATGAGACGAAGGAGGAGAAGAAGAAGGAGGTGGGGACAAGGAAGGAGGTGGTAAATGAACTGGTGGAGGTGTTAGCAATGAAGGAGGGAGCTGTCTTTGGAAGTAAATAGTGTGAGGAATAGCAGAGGAAGAAGGAGGGGGAGTAGGGTTAGCTAGTGGAGAGATTTTAGGAGGTGGTTCTTGAGACGGTGGGTCTTTAGGAGGGGGAGGGTCGACTTTGGGGTTTGCGGAGGAGATAGGTACATTTTCAGCTCTAAGTTTTGTGATCTTAATATTGTCCCTATGGACGATGAATGTTTTAGATGTTTGTAAACACTGCAAAAGTAATTTATTGAAATGTACCAACTGCTTAACTTGAAAGGGGCCGCACCATTTGGGAAAAAGCTTCGGTGACTGCCCGGGTTTCTTGACGTCCAACACAAAAACATAATCACCAACTCTAATTGGTGTTGAAGATGCCTTCTTATGTTGTTTAAGCATTTGTGTATTTGTTTCTTGCAAAAGATGGTCACGAGCTTGGTCTCGAATGAGATTCGCTCTTTCTGCAAGATCTTTGACGTATTCGTGAATAGGTTTAGATGGTTCGGAACCTTTAGTAAAAGGAGAGATATAATTGGGGAG
The DNA here is from genome assembly GCA_015478945.1 of Trachelipus rathkii. Classification (NCBI taxonomy): domain Eukaryota; kingdom Metazoa; phylum Arthropoda; class Malacostraca; order Isopoda; family Trachelipodidae; genus Trachelipus; species Trachelipus rathkii. Next base: position 51,784 of record JABUQX010002387.1, on the reverse strand, counting down.
ATCCCAAGGAAGTCGCTTGTTGTAAGTATACAAAAGAAAATGAGGAGTACAACCTATAGAAGAATTATAAGTAGAATTTATAGCTATCTGAGTAAACAGAATTAATTTTCCCCAGTCATTATGGTTCGAATTGACATAATGACGTAGGTGGTTTGCAATTTGCAACATAGTTCTTTCCGCTAAGGAATTACTTTCCGGATGTCTAACAACGATGTTAACAGCTTTGATTTTCCATTGTTTGCAAATTTCTTTTAGAAACTGAGAAGTCATCTCAGGGGCGCGGTCACTCAAAATAATTTGAGGACAGCTATGACGGCAAATGATCCTTTCCAGAAGAGCGTGAGCAATGTCCTTTGCGGTGTGCTGAATGAGGGGGACAAGTTCCACGTATCTCGTGAGGCTGTCCTTCATAACCAAAATATACCTCGCCTTAGTTTCCTTGCAGGTTGGTAATGGACCAAGGATATCGAGGTGGATCTTCGAGAACGGCTCGAAGGGGATGGGGTACGATTTGATTTCGGCATTCTTAGGTTTGTTTCCCTTTACTCTCTGGCAGGAGGTGCAGGTATTGCAATAATCCTTCACCAGAGTGTATAGTTTCGGGAATATGTATTTTTCCCTGATCCTATACACAGTTCTGTCAACACCACAGTGTCCAGCTGGGAGAGAGTCATGGTTGAATTCGATGATGGAATGTATCATGGAATCCGGCACCTGGAGCAAAAATGCCCCATTTTGCGTGGCATAATGGAGAATGTCGTCAATGAGGACGTGGGGGAACGTATCTGCAGAAGTGTCCTGCTGCTGAAGAGGTTTATTATGGGAAAGAAGAGGCTTCGCGAAATCATAAAGAGCTTTTTAATCTTAGGGACACGCTTGTTCTTTACCGAAGTTTTTCTTTAGTGAGATGGAAGCGTGTGGTTTGTAACACTGTATTTTGAGCGAACACTTGTGTTAAAGCGGGTGGGTAGCGACTCAAGTAATCAGGTACTATATTTAATTTTCCTTGCTTGTAGATAATGGTGGGATTGAAATGTTGAATAAATAAATTCCATCTTTCAAGTCTCCCTGATAGCTGTCTATGCCTGATGAGGTGTATGAGAGGCTGGTTATCTGTAATAATTGTCACCTCATATCCGAAAATTGTATTTTTAAATTTTCGTAAAGCAAAGACTATAGCTAAAGCTTCCAATTCCAAGGTATGGTAATTAGTTTCCGCTTTAGAAAGAGATCTAGAGATAAAGGAGAGGGGCTTTTCCTTATTGTTATCATCCATTTGAAATAAAACGGCTCCCAGAGCAACATTAGAAGCATCAGTGTTTATAAAGAAAGGTTTGTTATAATCAGGATAGCACAACTGCGGTTGCAATAATAATTCGTTTTTAAGTATCTCGAAAGCTTCATTTTGTTCAGGGCCCCAGAAAAATGTGCTGTTCTTCTTTATGAGTTGTGTAATAGGTTTGACAGTCTGGGAGTAATGGGGTAATAAATGAGAAAAATAAGTTAGAAAACCAAGGAGAGACCGCGTTTCTGAGACGTTTGTGGGGGGTTTGAACCCTGTGAGAGTCTTGAGCTTTAGAGGATCTGGGGATATTCCATTTTTGGAGATTTTAAAACCGAGAAAAAGGAGAGAGGTCCTCAGAAACTTACACTTTGAAAGTTTCATTTTAAGCTTGTTTTTGCGAAAAGAATCGAAGACTTTCTTTATATTTTCTAGGTGATTTTCCAGAGATGTTCCCATGATAAGAACGTCGTCGAGGAAAACTCTGCAGGCGTCACCTAATAGATGATGCAAAGCAAGCTCCATTAGATTTGCAAAGGTGGAGGGCGCGTTTGCCAATCCGAAGTTTAATCTTGTAGGGGTATACTGACCTCTTGTTGTTCTGAAAGCGAGGAGCGGTTGTGTCTCCTCGTCGATTTCAATGCAAGTATAGCCCGATTTTAAGTCTAGGGCTGTGAAGAAGGAACTGTTACCTAAAGAACTTAAAACATCGGTAATGCACGGGAGGGGGAAGCGTGAAAGAACAGTATGGGAATTAATGAGTCTATAGTCTGCAACAATACGAGGAGTTGTAGATCCTTTTTTTGGAATCACTAGGAGAGGAGCGCTATGAGGGCTGGAGATGGGTCGAATATAACCTTTGTCCAGCGAATCCTCCACCCACCGCTCAATATTTTTGAGGTAGCGGTGGGGGAGTCGATATTGAGGTCGGTATAATACCTTTGGCGCGTCGTCTTTCAAGGTAACACTAAACTTCGTTAGGGGACAAATAGGGACTTCATCATCTTCCAAAGCGATTATGTCCTTGTAAGCCATGAGAAGATCCAATAAATTTTCCAGTTGATTCGGATCAGTAAGTGTTGCGCACTCATCTTCTTCGTTTTTGAAAGACTCTTGAATAATTTCTTTATATGTTTTACGAAGTTGGGACGGGGTTAAACCTTTAGACGAGGAAGCGACATTAATATGCGAAGTGTCCAAAGGAGAGTCAAGAGTGAAAAGAGGATTGGCTATAGTTAAAAAAGTATTTGTTTGCAGCGTGTGAGGTGCTGCTGACATATTTATAATATCTAAAAGAACGTGACCTTTATCAACCGAGCTCATTACACCACCTATAAAGAGAAAGTTATGAAGAAAAGCCTTTTCAGAAGTTAAAATTAGTTTTTCGGGAGGGGGGTGTTCGCTAAAGATAGAGCTTTGACAGATAAAGTTGTCTTAGAGTAGGAATCAAGGGTGACATTTTCAATAATAGAGAGGTTATACCTTGTGTCAGTATCAATTAATAAATCATTTACAAAGCTAGTTTCATTATGATAAAGAGGTAAAGATGTGTTGTGGTGTACCTCTGGTGTGGGACTGCTTTGCCGCTGGGGATAGATGGGAATGAGAGGCATTGAAATGTAGGCAGTGTCAGATAAAACAGCTATAGTATTTTTATGCGCCTCAAAACGTATATTAGGTAAAGCTAGAAAATTAGTTCCCAAAAGAAAATCTGCTTTGAACCCACAGAGCGAATCATCAATGACAATGAAATTTATTGGTACAACTACGTGTTGAATGTGGAGATACAGAACCGTAGTCCCGATCTGGTCAAAAACGTCCCCAGTGATGGACTTCAAAGTGATCGGTGTTTTAGTAAGTGGTATATTAATACAAAATTTGTTTTCTAACTCTAATATAAGAGATCGTCTGGCCAAGCTCGAGTTGCTGCCTGAGTCAAGGAGAAGACGTTTATTATGTAAAGTGTATTCATTGAATGATATATGCGTGTTTAGAAAATAAGCGGGACCAATCAATGAGTGAGAATTTGCGTCTACATCTACTGCCAAATTAGTGTCATTTGTGAAAGATGAAGAAAAAGTTAGCTCCTGTTGAAGAGCGGGAGGAGCAGAGGAAGGGGTTAAATCAATGGGATACAGAGGAAGATGTGACTCCGCCTTAGGTAGTGGGCGAGTAGAAAAAGTTGAAAAATTAGGAGCTGGAAGTGACTCAGGAGAGGGAGATTTGAAAGTTTCGTCTGAAACTAAATTAATAGAAGATGGATGGGGAGTGGTTAAAATAGCTTCATTAAAAGTGACAAAAGAATCAGAGAAATCATTTATAGAAATCTGGTCAGTGCCCTGTGATTCAATATTTGGGGTAGTTAAAGAAGCAAAATCATTATGAGAGAAGGAAGTTAACTTGGGGGATATATTAAAACTACTAATCAAATATTCAAAAGAGCGAGAGTTAATATGAGAATCAAAAGGTAAAAAATTGTTAAAAGAAGAAGTAGAAGGAAGTAAATTATGCGAAGAGTTAGGTGAAATATTTTCTAATAAATTATTCCTATATAAACCAGTAGGAATAGTTTCATTATCTAATGCATATAATTTAGAGTAAAATATTTTACTAATGTCAGTGGCGTAAGCATTTCTTCTACTTATTTTGTCATTACTACTAACTCTTCTCTTCCGTCTGTAAAGATTGAATGAGGGCCGTGCACCTTCATACCTATGCTCTATATCTACGAGCGCCTCCATATTCGTCATATCATGCCCCTCTGGCATATCTAATCTCACCTCCTTGCTACGTTTCACCTCCGTGTCTGCTCTCACCTGTTCACTAAATGCTAAGCTCAATACATTACTGGGAAAGTGATCTATAGGCGCGAGAGCCATCTGATTTCCAAATGTGTTTGTGGAACAACCACTATTACTATTAGTGCTATAAAATAATCTACTTGTCTCAATATGCACACTATCTTCTATAGCTAAATCGTGTGGCCTATCATAAGAAAAACAATTGATACTCCTACCTTCCAATTTCTAACATCTGCAAACTCCATATTTAAAGTAATATGCGACTCAACCTCAAATCCAACATCACCATTGAAAACTTCACCATCGTTACCATCTCCAATTTCATCTGTGCTTGAGCTTTCAACATCAACTTGCAACTGCTTCAAATACACCTCGCTCTTGGAGTTGACTGTTGCCACACCGCGGCCTACCTCGTCAATATCTGCGCCTGGCGAATCTGGGTCATAAACATCAGCAATCTGGAAATTTTTAATAAAATCTTTGAAAGAGATTTGGTAAGTTTTTGGTAAGTGAAAGATTCATATTGCACTCTCCCAATTGGGAATGTGCAATATGATCTTTCCTTTTGGTTAAATACCTGCGAACATGACCTACTGCTTTTGCTTTTTTACTTGTAAAATGTGACATCTCTGGAAGTCGTGAAAGTTCTATAGGAGTAGATTTTTCGATCTCCAGAGGCATATTGAAACTCTGTGTCATGACTGCTTTTCTTTTTCTGGGCTTAGAAAGTGTTACACTATTATCAGACTCAGCGGAGCCATGAAAACCTAATCCTAAAAATTGTAAGGCTGCGCTAGAAATGCTATCATTAAAAGTTATATCATTTCTGAGGCATGCATGAGAGTTAGTATGAAAATCAAAAATATTATTAATATTAAAAATAGAATCATTTAGTGGCTTGGCAACATAACTATTTGAGAAAACTACCTCGCTGTTGGAATTAACTTGTGTATAAAGGGTGTTAACATTAGAGAAAAAATTAAAATCATTATTAACAATATTGGTAGAGTTTATAGAAACAGGATACCGGAAGGGAGAATTGGCTTGGTGTTCTTCCCTCCTAAGTTTTAAAAATCCTGCTGCTGAGCATCATAAAGACCATCAGTTTCCTCGTCATAATAGTAGTTTTCTTCATATTGGTCTTCAGGAGTGGAGTCGTAAACATTTGAGGGCTCTACCATTTGAGTATATGAAGTGTGATTTCGTCTCCAGGAATTGTTGCGATCTGGTTGTGTTCTTTGAAAATTGGAAGTTCTGGTTTGAGGTTTGACTCCAAGGTAAGATGGTCTAAAAATTCCAGAGCCTTTCCATCTATTTTGTATAATGTCTTGCTTTATTTTGTCGGTGATTGGGACATGCTTTAACGGGGTGTTAGGATCATTTGGACTCCATCGAGAGTCCTTACATTGTGCGGTGGAACCCCTCTTGTGATTTGAAGAACATTTTCGGCAGTATGGGTTGAAAGGGCAATATGGGGTCGAGTGACCACCTCTCTCACAGTTAAAGCACACGGCAGGCCTCTGGGGTTGAGGAATTTGACGATTTTGATAAAGAGGAGCCTGCGGTTTTGAACGATTATTAAAATTTCGTGTTTGAAAATTGCGGGGGGAGTGCTGAAAATCTTGTCTCTGGGCAAAATTATGAGATTTTTGGGGAACAGATGCCGTTTTTTGGAAGTGGATATTGGGCTGAGGCATCACATTACGGATAGGGTCATGCAAGCGGCCTTCGGACTTCTCTAACAAATTATTTATTTGGTTGTGGAGATCTAAATCAGGGTTGTGGAATTTCTTGAAATCCCTTCTATAAATCTCGGGTTTTTCGGGAAGGAATGTGAATAAATGGCAGAAGGCTGTAGCGGTAATAATTTTGTCATCAGGTTTGTAGGAAGCGTCACGTTTGGCAAGAGTAGTGTAGAAATCTGAATAGAGCTGCTGGAGAGAGAGAACAGCCGCGCTGAAGGAGTCGGATTCAGACCAGCGAAAATTTCTTATTCGCTGCATGGCATCATAAGGGGAAAGAGCTTTGTCTGGGAAGATGCAAGCTTTCAACCGGGTTAAAAAGTCATCTAAAGTAGTTACCTTAAAAAGCTCTGGGTAGGCATTCAAAAATCTCCGAATTTCCGATTTCGAATTATTTGAGATTTGATTTTGCGCCTGAGCCAATTTTGATGGCTCAGAGATGCAATTTTTCAGGGCAATATTCTCACGGACATTCGCGTCCCAATGAAGCAAACTAGGACCAACCCACTTGCCATCTATACGCCCCTCAAGAAGCAACTCTGGCTTCGAAACCTGCGTAATTGTTGCAATAGGCTGAGCAGGAGAGGGGGGTGTGGTAACATCATCACCTGCCATATTAGTGATTAGTGGGGAGAATGAGGATTAAGCAAAAATAATAGCCCAAAAATATGCAACGTGAGAAAGCCTTTGATATTGACAATTTAAATATAATGGGCTAAATATTGCAAGGTTGAGAATGCAAATAAATTTAAAAAAATAATCTGACTTTAAAAAAATAAAAATAGAGATAAAAATTGATGTGGTACCGTAAGTCTGAAGGTCCTCAAAACGTAGTGAAATCTGGCACCTGGGAGCTACAGAGCGCTGCGAATCGCGAGTTCCACCAAATTTCTTCGCCACTTTCCTGGCAAGGTCGCCACTTTCGCCCAAAAATTTCTTCTGTGGGCGATGTTTTAGTTAAAGCCTTGGGAATAATAATAGGTGCAATCTGCTGCTTCAACTTTAATGTGCAGGTATATAATATTTAATACAAAATTTCAAAATAGTTCCAAATGTTATTCACAACGATAGGTGCCTAAAAACAAAAATAAAAAAATAAATAAGAGAATTTCAAAGAGGAAAGACATATAAAATACATTTCACCTTATGTAAAAATTTTTTTATTAAATTTAAGACATTGTTAAGTTAAACAAAAATTTCTCAACAAATAAATTTAAAGTTAAAAACTAGAGTCTTAAAAAGATGACACTTAGCGTTAAAAAAAATGAAAAATAAAATCTTTTCCTGGCCAGATGCAAATTAATTCAAAGAATTTATATTATGAAATGGAGCCAGGATAATATTCAAATACTATAAAAAAAAACAAATTCTTAAGTTGAAACTATGTAAACGGGTAAAGTGTAGATGGTAGTGTAAATTATATCATAGTGTAATAGCAAATTCCAACAGCCGGCCGTGTATTTAAAATTCATAAAAACAAAAGTGGGCGAGATGAAAAAAAAAATAACGAAGTATTCCTCGGGGCACATTCGATTGTTAAAAAAAAGGTGCAACAATTAAAATTACCCAAGCAAAGATCAAGGTCGAGTGAAATTAAAAATTTTCCATTAATGTTATTATTATTATTAATATGGTTGTTATGATTGCTATTAGTATTTTCATGATTTTTATTATTAAATATTTTATTATTATTATTATTATTATTATTATTATTATTATTATTATTATTATTATTATTATTATTATTATTATTATTATTATTATTATTATTATTATTATTATTTATTATTATTATTATTATTATTATTATTATTATTATTATTATTATTATTATTATTATTATTATTATTTTTTTTCTTGGCGTTATTTTAATAATTATCGCGTATAAAAGCTTTTAAAAAAAACCAGGGAACATTTCACCAAAAAAAAATTTTACATTAAAAGTTTAAATACGAAATTGAACTAGGGGAAGAAAATATATATAATATCAAGAAAATTCGGGCATGAATTTATTCACTTCAAAAATAAAGTTCGTGAGGGAGGTTATTTAAAATTGCTGGGGAGAACACAAGAACTTTAAAATAAATCGGTAATTATTATTACGACTGAAAGTACAAGTTTTTTGTGAGAAATAAATTTATAAAAACCAAACAAATTTAAGCTTACCAGAATCACAGACTGAGGACAAAGGAAAAAAAATAACCTTGTCGGTAGCACATCAGAAGTCAGAATGAATTTTAAGAATGAACAAGAGCTTTCTTATAGGAAAAAAAAGAGGGGTGAAAGAGAGGGGGATGATTGGGACGTTAGTTTCAAATGATAGCGGAGAGTATGAATAAATATATTAATCAGAAGTACATAATTAAATTTGATACAACCGGACTTTGGCTATATTGATAAAAGATTTTGGAGCCTACGTGATGAAAAAAAATGAAGAAGGAAAAATAAAATTATATCTGAAAAGATAAAATCAGATAGGAGAGAGAAAATAATAATAATAAAAATCATGAAAATACTAATAGCAATCATAACAACCATATTAATAATAATACTAACATTAATGGAAAATTTTTAATTTCACTCGACCTTGATCTTTGCTTGGGTAATTTTAATTGTTGCACCTTTTTTTAACAATCGAATGTGCCCCGAGGAATACTTCGTTATTTTTTTTTTCATCTCGCCCACTTTTGTTTTTATGAATTTTAAATCCACGGCCGGCTGTTCGAATTTGCTATTACACTATGATATAATTTACACTACCATCTACACTTTACCCGTTTACATAGTTTCAACTTAAAAGAATTTGTTTTTTATAGTATTTATATATCCTGGCCCCATTTATAATATAAATTTTTTGGAATAATTTTACATTCTGGCCCGAAAGATTTTATTTTTCATTTTTTAACGCCAAGTGCATACTTTTTAAGACTCTAGTTTTTAACATAAATTTATTTGTTGATTGATAATTTTTGTTTAACTTAACAATGTCTTAAATTTAATAAACTTTTTTTACATAAGGTGAAATTTATTTTATATGTCTTTCCTCTTTGAAATTCTCTTATTTATTTTATTGTTTTTTAGGCACCTATCGTTTGTGAATAACAGACCGCAGCTTAAATTTGTATAAATATTATATACCTGCACATTAAAGTTGAAGCAGCAGATTGCACCTATTATTATTCGCAAAGGCTTTAACTAAAAACATCGCCCACAGAATGAAATTTTGCGAGAAAGTGGCGAAGAAATTTGGTGGAACTCGCGATTCGCAGCGCCTCTGCTGGGATTGAACCTGGGGCCTAGCAGATGAACGCGTATGTGTTTGACCACACCGCCACGATGGACATCTGCTAGGCCCCAGGTTCAATCCCAGCAGAGGGAAATTACTTAAGGGGTTATTTTTATCAATACCTATCACACTGCGGGGAGGTGAGAAGTATGAGCAGTTATCTTATCAATACTATATATTCCCCGGTTTAATAAAGTATTTCACTCTGTGCGGTGCTCTGTTTGACCCTACGCCCGAGTGTGGACGGGAAGAGCGCGCCGTGGTTCCTGTTTGGTGGGTGATATATTCACTACAGGAACATTTCTCACGTTCTTCTTTTAGATCCATCGTGGCGGTGTGGTCAAAACACATACGCGTTCATCTGCTAGGCCCCAGGTTCAATCCCAGCAGAGTGAAATTACTTAGGGGGTTATTTTATCAATACCTATCACACTGCGTTGAGTTTGTAGCAGTTGTTATACATACTATCAATACATATATTCCCTGGTTAAAAGTATTTTCACTCTGTGCCCGTGCTCTGTTTGACCCTACGCCCGAGTTTGGACGGGAAGAGCGTGGCGTGGTTCCTTGTATTGAAATATATATATTCACTACAGGAACATTTCTCGCGTTCTTCTTTTAGTCCATCGTGGCGTTGTGGTCAAACACATACGCGTTCATCTGCTAGGGCCCAGGTTCAATCCCAGCAGAGTGAAATTACTTAAGGGGTTATTTTTATCAATACCTATCACACTGCGGTGAGGTGTAGAAGAATGAGCAGTTATCTTATCAATAAATAATATTCCCCGTTAATAAGTATTTCATTCTGTGCGGTGCTCTGTTTGACCCAACGCCCGAGTGTGACGCGGAGAGCGCGCCTGGTTCCTGTTTGGTGGGTGATATATTCCACTACAGGAACATTCTCGCGTTCTTCTTTTAGTCCATCGTAGCGGTGTGGTCAAACACATACGCGTTTCATCTGCTAGGCCCCAGGTTCAATTCCCAGCAAAGAGCGGAAATTACTTAAGGGGTTATTTTTATCAATACCATTCACACTGCGGTGAGGTGTAGAAGGATGAGCAGTTATCTTATCAATACATAATATTCCCCGGTTTAATAAGTATTTCACTCTGTGCGGTGCTCTGTTTGACCCTACGCCCGAGTGTGGACGGGAAGAGCGCGCCGTGGTTCCTGTTTGGTGGGCGTGATATATTCACTACAGGAACAGTTCCACGTTCTTCTTTTTAGTCATCGTGGCGGTTGTTGGTCAAAACACATAACGGCGTTCATTCTGCTAGGGCCCCCAGGATTTCATCCCACAGAGCGGAAATTACTCTTAAGGGGTTGATTTTTATCAATACCTATCACACTGCGTTGAGGTGTAGAAGGATGAGCAGTTATCTTATCAATATATATATATATATATATATATAAAATTATTGTTCTAGTAACTTTCTATAGAATGGAGATTTTGATGAAGAAATTGTTTGGATAGTTTCCATTTTGATGTCTGTCAACTATGGCTTTGTCGTTCAAATCTTCTACGAGAAATATAAGAAAGTTGTATTCTAGAACTGTGCAAATCCCAATCTGAAACTTGTTGTGTATGATTTGAAAATGCTCAGAAATATATAATACAATTTCCCAAAGTAAAGAATATATAATCAGCCTTCTTACGCAAACCTGTTCATCGAAAGAAAGTATGGGACAAAACATTTCAAGTGTCTTTGAGCAGCTGTTCTTATAGCAGAAACAATTTGTTTCATTGTTAAATGGCCTGCAAAACAAGACAAACAAAGTATCGGTTCATTATTTGCATTTGTTTATAGGGTAAGGTATTCTGATTTTACTGAAATCTGAGGCAAATTCTTTAACAAATCGATTAAACATCCATGTATTTTATTGAATTATACATCATGTAGAATAATTACTTTAATTTGGAAGTGATTATTCACACAATAAATCTTGATAAATCTCAATCTTAAAAGTGAATAAATATTGGTTAGTGTTGTATACTGTCCACACATTTAAGAAACATTAAATTTTACAAAAATTGCAACAATTTAAACCTTTAAGTCGAAATTTTTTTTTTTTTGTACACATTGCCCAAATGTGAACAAATTGAAACTGAAGAAAATTAGCCTATGCTCACACTAAAAAATATTTCTTAAAAAAAATCATACTCCAAGACCCGCGCTCCGGGTATCGTTGCTCGGGTTCGGCCCCTACACTGGAATCCGGCTCCGGATCCGAGACTAATAGTTCATGTACTATTTGAAAAATATGTTCATACACGGTCTTCTGAAGCAATGCTTTTTCAGCCTAAAAGGAATTATTTTTTTTGAATAGAAATATATAATACCTAGGAATTCCGGGCCTCGGCTCCGCTTCGCGCTCCGGCTCCGGGATCGGCCCGACACCTCGGCCTACCGAGATATCGGCTTTCCTGCTCCGAGGATCCTCGACATATGTTTCTGAACTATTTGAAAAATTGTTCAGCACGTCAATCTTTTGCATAAAAATTTTTCACCTAAAAAAAAATAATCTAGTCGAAACTAATCAAAACTCTGGACTCCGAACCAGGTTCGAAACTTTAGTAATTCCGGATCCGGCTCCGGCTCCGGCTCCGACTTTCTAAATAATCCGGATATCCGATTAAGGATATTCTGCAGCTATTTTGAAAATTTGTTCAAGCAAAAGTCTTCTGCGCAAAAAAATTTTTCATCTAAGAAAATTATTTCTTGAAAAAACTTTATACCCAGGATCCGTCCCGGATCCGGATCTGGATCCGGACCTGACTAAGGTTTCTGACCTATTTGAAAATTTTGCTCAGTACGTCTTATGACATTAAATTTTTCACCTTAAAAAAAAATATTTTTTTTAAAAAAATTCATACCCTTCAGGTCCGGCTCCGGTTCTCGGCTCCGACATTCACCTTCGCCTCTTCGGATTCTGAATAAGGTTTTGCACTATTGAAAATTGTTAGCCACGACTTTTGGCAAATTAAATTTTCATTAACTAAAAAATATTCTTCTGAAAAAATTTATACTGAATATAAGCTCTGACTTCGACTCCGACTTCGACTCGGCTCCGACTCCGATCCGGATCCGACTAAGGATTTTCTGCACTATTGAAACCTGTTCAGCACGTCTTCTAGCTTAACAAAATTTTTCATACAAAAAAAATTTTTTTCCTAAAAAAAAAAATTATTACCCAGAATACCTTCGAAAACATGATCACGAAACCCGCCGGTCAAGAGCTTATTAATTGTATATTTTTGATATTTGTTAAATTTAGAACCAATTCACGGAATATAGAGTATTTTCACCAATAAAAACTATTTTTCATAAAAAAAAATTCCAAACTACGGCACCGAGCTCTGACTTCGGACTCCAACGTATTCGAGACTCTCGGCTCTCAGAACTCCGGATCCGGATACCGACTAAAGGATTCCTTGAAATACTATGGTCGCAAAATTTTTCAGTTACTTCTATCTGCGTGACATTAAATTTTTTCTACCCTAAAAAATATTTTTTTTAACCAAAACTATTTACACCCAGAGCTCTCTGGAAGTAATCTCACAGCTCACTCAGGCTATCCTCAGGCTCCGCGCCCTACTTACCATGCACTCCATATTCACCTTATTGATATAATTAGGCATCCGAGCTTTGTAACATATGTTATTTGCGGTGAACATTAAAGCTATATTTCTAGTACTTATTCTGCCAATTCAAATTTTTCACCTTAAAAATATTTTTGTTAAATGAGAAAAAAAAATCATAATACCCAGGATCCGCTCCGGCTTCGAGACTCCAGCTCCTAGCTCCAGCTCCAACTTACAGGCTCAGAGCTCCGGATCCAATAGGTATTATCTGCCCCACTATTTAGAAAATTAGTTTCAGACGCTCAGATACTTTTCTAATAAAAATATTACTTCGAAAAAAAATTCATATCCAGCTCCGGTGCTCCGGCTCGAATTTCGACTCCGGCCTACTGACTTGTTATCCAAATTCCGGATCCGTGATACCGAGGATCCGATCGACTAAGGACATACATTGCTTAAATATTTGGAAAAAATTTAGCTTACTCATGGCAAATCTTCTGCTAAATAAATTTTTCACCTAAAAAATTTCATGAAAATAAAAAATGATACCCAGGCTCCGTCGGCTGCCGGCTCCTTTATGTTCAGACTCTCAGTAAAATTCAAAGATAAGAGAAGATAGAAACTAGAGTGAGAATATTGAAAAGATATATTTATTAAATAATTGATAAATAAAACATTTTAAATTGAGTCCTAAACCTGGAATAATGCCAATTTAGACTGAAAATCGATTTTTTTGAGTTCGACACCTCTCTAAATAAATTTCTGTATCTAAAAAACTATTTAGAATTTTTAAAAAAATAATTACACAGATTGATGTTTCAGAGAGGGAATTTTTCTGAGACGTTAATTAGAAGATAATAAAAGAGGAGAAATGTGAGAAATATCCTTGATTTTTGCCTTGCAAAAAGCTAGGGGGGTCTAAGTTATGAAAGTCTCCCCTTAATTAAATGTGAAAAGATTTTTACTAAAATTATTAATTGTTTTTTTATAAAAGTTAAAAAAAGAAAGCTATTTTGCTGCCTTGATAATTAAAAAAAAACAACCACAATAATAATAGCTTAATAATATTGATTTCATTGAAATCTCGCTTCCTACTTTTGATCTAAGGGTAAGAAATTCTTTGCTACAGACGGCACGAATGACGTCATTATGTTTATATCAAGTTATAAGGAATGGGTTGGCCTGTCTTACCTTTTAATCGAAAATATATGAAACCTATTTCGTTCTGCTTCCCGATAAATAGTGTGCGAAATGTGTTGAAAAGTACAACAAGTTGGCGCGGGCTTGTGGCAGGTGTTTGAATCTTTGTATCGAATGTGTCTTTGTAATTCTGATGATTGAATAGTGTGGAATTATTGGTGAGTAGTAACTTTATTTTAAGTGAGATATATATGTAGAGACATTATATACATAAAATAATTGAAATTTATGTCATAATGAGTAAGTGTAGATTTATATTAAAGAAAAAACGCTTAAAAACTTGTCTATAAACCACAGGACTTGTAGATTTCGTAAAGAAAGATAGTAAGACGCTAGAAGAAAGTTACTCAATTAGGAATGCTAGCCTGTTAAATTAAGTAATGGCTAAATTATAATGTAAACAAGCTTTCATAAAAAATAAATATGTAGTAAAAATTATTATTCAATTTATTAAAAAATTTCGAGTAAGATTATATATATATATATATATATATAATATATATATGATATATAATTAATATATATCTAATATATATAGTGAATATATTATATTAGATATATATATGTAAAATATAGAATATATATATATATATATATATATATATATATATATACGTATCACCATATATATATATAATGAGTAGATATATATATAGTATATATTATATAGATATATATATATATTTATATAGATAACTATAATATATATATTATATATATATATATTATATATATATTATATACCGTATATATATATAGTAATATATACTCACTCTATATATATAATATATGATATATATAATATATATACTATATATATATGATATATGATATATATATAATAACAGTACTTATATTTATATAGATATAGATATACTGTATATATATATATCATATATATATTATATTATGAAGTATATATATATATATATATATATTAAGTATATATACTATAGGATATAATATATAATAATATATATAGAGAAGAAGGAGATGAGAGAGAGAGAAGAGAGGAAAAGAAGGTCTTACAGCCACATAGAATTCATATATGAACGATAGAGGAATATATATAGACGATTAGAGATACTAAGATGAAGTGGAGTATATATATATGTATACGTAATGAGAACAACACACTAAATAGAAATAATATAAATATAATCATAATAAAATTATTATTATTTATTATAATATTTATTATCATTATATTATATAATTATATTAGATCGAAAGAGAAGAGAGAGAAGATTGAGATGCTAGAGAAGTGAAACAGAGACTGTAGCCAGAGGAGTAAAAAGAAGAAATACATGTGATAAGAGAAGTAGGACAGTATGAGGATGATGGAGAGAGACGATATTGAAGGTGAGATAAATAAGATGAATAATGACGACAGAGAATGAAGTGAAAGATGAAAGGAGAGGAGTAGAAGAAGAGAAGATAAGAGAATAAGAGAATGAATAAGTGAAGAGATGAAGTAAATAATAATTGAGATAGAATAAAGTGATAAAATGACAGTCCAGACCTTATAGACCTCTACATGATCGTAAATTTGATATATACAACGCAACTCAAAACACACAAGAAATAATACACTGATAAAAAAATATAAGAACAGCATGAAAACACCCAGCCTTACTTATATTAATATATTATTATTATTTATTTCACTACTCAATACAATAATGTAAACATCTCGTACTCATCGATTATGTTAATACTATTTGATATAACTTATGTCATTTAACTTTCTTCAACATTCATCATATTAATTAAATAAAGACATTAAGTAAATAAACAAATAATTTAATCCAAATGAATATACAAACCTAACTTAATCTAAAATAACCTAACCAATAAACTACATAATCCAATAATAATAATAGGATAATAATCAATCAATAATAAATAATTTTATCAACTTTATTAATAAAATATAACTTAGATTTTCTGAACTAATAATAATTCAATACATAATATAATATTTAATTATCTATATATTAATACTATAATTAATCATACTCTTTATATATTTCTTATTAATTATTTAGTGTGAGTTTACGGGAAGGGCCTGGATTTCCTCGCTATAATGGCAACTATTCACAGTAGTTAAATATCTCAATAATGGAATAGATCATAAGTAACTAATAATAATATCATAATAATCATAATAGTTTTGCATATCAGAATATAATTTTGAAATCATTAAATTTTTTATAATAGGCCAGAGTATCACTTGAACCGTGATAATTCCAATGATTTATCACTGGCTCCGATGTATAAACGGATATTAATTACTTCAATCAATAAGTAAATTTCTTCGCATTTGTTGGGGTAGGAAATATTCATAAATATATTATGAGAAAGATATATATTAATATAATATTACACTTAATTAATATATAGCAGACCTAATTAATAATATAATATATTAATAATTATGAAATTAAGTTAAATATATATAATAATATATTATAATATTATATATTATATAATTATAATATTAATATATAATTATAATAAATATATATATATATATTATATATATACTATATAATATAATATAATATATAATATAATTATATAATAATATATTGTTTAGTACTTTCGAATACATATAATAATTAATAATATATTTATTATTTTGATAAATAAAATTTAATAATAAAGGTTTACTAATGTAATTATAATTATTATTATTCTATTTAATGTATTACTGTTTACAATTACATTTAATCTTGAAAATTATGGTGGCGACACGTTTTCTAAATAAAATTCATTATATAATCTTAAGCTTAAAGATATAATTTGCTATAAAAGAAATAAAATAGAATAAAATATGTATGATTTAAAAACATAAATAATAATAATAATATAATATAATTTAATAATATGATTTTTAGCGGCAACATATTTATCATTTTTTATATACTGACTGCATTTAAGCCTTTAAGTTTTAAGGTTATTAAAATATCCAATTCATTACAAAAACTTACAAATAATAATACCGACCCTGGACAATTTAAATACCGATTGTTTGCAGCTATGTTATCGGCGTCCGTCCATAGTTTTGTAAACAAAATATTTGTTGTAGAAGAAAATTATATATATGGATTCCATCTGAAATCTCACCTACATCAATATTTATTTTGGTAGTCCTCTAATTGCGGAATTGCCGGAACATGATATACCGGCATTATCGCAAAACTGCAATTCACGCAAAGGTGATATAATGCTAGGTGGTGGAGATTAGGAAGATATGATTATTTTTATAATGGTATGTTGTAAGAATTAGGAAAATATGGTCATTCGATTTTTTTAAGGCATTATGATTATATAAAATATTATATAATATATATTAATATAATTAATATAATATATTAATAATATAATTAATTAATATAATTTAATAATATAATATTAAAATTTAATTATTATATAATATAATATATATAATATAAATAAATATTATAATTATATATATATAATATAATATTTAAATAAAAATAATTAAAATATCATATAATATATAATATATTAATAATATAATATTAATATTATTTATATATAATTTAGTCAGAAGTGAATGTCTCACGAAGTTATGTTTATAATCAGCATGTGTAAATCTAAATACTCACATACAATTTACGGGAATATGTAAATTTTAAAAGTAATAATATTGAATTAATAGTGTAAGACAAAATTATAAAGATTTCAGAATTATTTTAAAATAATTTATTCATTAACGAAGAGGATGGTGATAAATGTTATCGATTGGTATGTCGATGCGACTCATAATAACGTCAAAGCTCAATAACGAAAAATCATTACTATTGTAGGCCTATGCGAAAACTATTAGAGACATGCGGATAAAATGATAACTCGATATGAGTATAACTTGTTTCTAGGTGTATGTTCGTTTTTTTGTGGACTTATTCTGTCTGAGAATGACACAATAAAAAATTGAGTGTTAAAGCGGGCCCTCTCCTATCTTCTACTAATTTAATCCTGTATGATTAGGTGGTTCGTTTCCATCGCAAATTGACAAACCCACGCCATATTATACAAAACTTTAGATTAGTTTCTTTATCGTTAAAAGGCAGAGAATTTTGATGATGTATGCACTTTATTTATACATAAGGTATGTTAGGGTTGTTGTTATACGTAATGTTCTTAGTTTAGTTAATGTCATTAGTATTTAAAAATATTGATACAGCTAACAAAGGAATTAAATTAAAATACCTAATGCATACCCTTTTTAGATTACATTGATATGTACTATGTAGCCTAATAAATACTTGCAATTGAATGTGTAACAACCAACTAACATATGCTATATAGGAGGCTATGTTCATAAACCTAGCAATTATTGCGTAAAAAGCTGTAGTGGAAAACGTAATAACTTACAGATGGTTTGTTTAGCAGAGCTCTCATACATTTGGAACATGCCACGTGCACCAGTATACGCTAGGTACGAAAGCACGTGAAATGTTGAAGGTTTGTACATTACGCCAAAAACAGGAATTGTCGCAAGAGCTGCTGCAGAATATGACAACGTTATCCACATCGACTACCGCCGAGCCACATATCATTCCATAGAGTTTAACAGACGCGGTTCAAGGTACGGGTCGATAGTTCAACCCCCTCATCACATACGGGAGGGGGTCTTGTCCGTAAATTCGACGTCGAACTGGACGTTCTGTTATTCACCCAAGAGAATCCAAAGTCCCTCATTACGGCAGGCTAGTTCGGGTCTTGGGAATATCGAAAGGAAACCATACGACGGATTCATGTTGCAATACAACATGTATCCATTATGTCATACCATACATTGAACATGGTTTGTATCGTGGAGTACTCAAAAGGAGCTGCTGGTATTCCTGGCTATGTTCATTTTGAATTGCTTTTCCATATTATAGGATGTACCGGGATCTTATTTATATGGTAAAATATCATATATTGGACGATGAATCTTCGCTTATTTATCCAATAACTGGCACATTTATATGTAACAAGTGGAAACTTCAGACATTGGGCGGAAACAAACCTTCCTATAAACAATTTCTCTACTAGCCATCACCTATATTCTCTTATCCTCATATACTTATCTTATCGTCTTATACTCATATCTTTATATTATCACCGGGTCCTTAGTCTCTCACGGAAAATTTGATAGACAGCTCTCCCTCCATCTGCCAGATCGTCCTTGTGACCTCCTGCAGTGATTATACCTTTAAGATCAAAACCGCTTCAGAATTAACGATCGGCACTACACATGAATTTTGTTGTCCCCAAACATTCATAATGCAGCTTATAGTGCACGTCCTACCCTGCGACAAGACAACTTTATTCGCGTCGTGTGTAAGAGGATCGCACAACACTGACATCCAGTGTGAGCGCACTCGAGACAATCTCGACGTTCACGCTTCCGACTGTTAACCACCACTGTATCTAACTTTCTGTGGCGGGTATCTCAAACATACCGTGTACGCTGGGTTTGTATATATAATGAGGCACCAGTAACCCTGTGCCCGATGCGTCCTGCCGCGGTAGAAATAACCCCAAACATACGCGGCCATGTTATGATTCGTTACGAAATCAACCCGGCATCACATGTCTTCGGCCATGCAATGATAACCTGACGCCCAAACTGCTGCATGGTGGCTGAGATGCATTATTCGCGTCGCATGGAGGCGTCTTCGACGAAACGAGGTGTGTTTAATACTGTATATACTCACTCACGTTTGAAATACGAGCCTAGACGTTCTTTTCTTTTCGACACTTGCTGCATGCCTGTGGATATATAAAAGATTACATAGGTGCTAAAAATTGTTATGATACTGGGTAATAACAACTTATTACATATTACATGTATCAGATTTAATGGCTGTTCTTGATTACCATTGTTTTCTTCAACCTTTTCACATCCACGTTTAAAACTATTCTTGGTAACATTGACGCGTTATGGCTACAGGCGTGGAAACGAAGAACCGTATCATAAAAATGTCGAGAGAGGAAGATCCCTACCTCATTTACTCATACCCCATATAAACATCCAACACATAAAAAATATATCCCATTCGACATTTGCATGTTTTATTGAGCGCTCGATTTGATATTCGCTGCGTGACCCCAAATCTCCTTTGGTACAATTGGCAAATATGCCTTAAATTAATTAATATAAATCGAACTATAATATATCTTACACATTTTACTAATACTTAAACATCCCGTATTATATGGTGAGTGATTACACTGCTTAGTAAAATATCTTACTGTGAGACACCTTTTATACTCATATAGATGGGCTTCAGTTATTGATATATATATCAATTTTAATTATACTAGTGAGTATATCTATATCATTCATAATTAGTCCGAGTAATATATACTATTATATATTACAATATATTTAATATTAATATTTAATATTTATAAAATACATCTAAATCTTAATTCGTATTCAGTACTGAAGAGTAATTGGTTTGATAAAGGATGTCCCGAAAACTATATTATGAATATGACTGGTAGATAAGACGAAGATGAGTAAAGCTATGAGTCTATACGTTATATAAATGCTCAGGTCTTGAACCTGAGTCGGAGTCCAGACTGGAATATTCTGGAATCTTCTGTGAAAGTCGAAGTCATACCGGACTTGAAACTGGAAGTCTAAGGCTTCCTAGACCGAGGGGTCTGGAGTCAACTGCGGCGAACGAGTGGGGCGACGCGCCCTCAGGGCACCAATATTACCTCACAGCGGATCCGAACGCGAGAGTGTCAAATATTTCCGAACCAATTTCATAAAAGATAGTGACGAAGCACCCACTATTGGAGATGCATCCCCAGAGGGATTACATTTTTGAAGGATCCATATCGATTTACCCTTTGAGGGGGTGTAAAGCCGTAAGGGCCACAGCCCGAAGGGCGGTGCCCTTATTGTACTCTTCGCTTAGCACCCCTCCTCGGTGGAAAGGTACCCCGAGGTGGGTCTTCATGCATCTCTCGTGGGGTGATCTCTCCACGTAGTGTTATGACAGTGCTGACCAAATCGCATCTGATATTATGCGTTGGTTGGCCAAACTATCAGTTTTGTCTATAGTAAAGCTTAAGAAATGTTGTTTGGATACTTGTGTTAAATTGTCTACAGTATATTCACGTGTTTAATGTATGGTACTAGCATATGAGGCTGGAGTCACACATATTGTTCTGCAATAAATTATCTCTTTTAGAGTGGCTCCACGAGAGAATAATTTCAAATTATGATATAATATCGATGATAAACGTTCGATCTGTTAATATTTAAATATGATCGATATGTGTATTAATATATATTTATTAATGATAAGAAAGTAATAATTATTTTAGAATGTATAATTATCAGTCAATGGTTATTTCAATGATTATATACAAAAATGTGTATGTATAATTTATTATTTTTTAGAATAATAGCTAAGAAGATCAAATTTTCCGAGTATGAACAGAATGTAGTGATTATACTGATTTCATGAGTTATCAAGATGTTTACCGGTTATTTTTGATAGTTATGTGAACCACTCATTTCGTATATAATAGGTAATGATTTGTTTTTGATATCATGTAATGAATTTTTATCAGACTATAAGCTCATATTGTGATGGTTTGTCTCGATTGAGCTTTGATCGATTGGAAATCACCTCCTCAGATCAATAGTGTGAGATTCGCCTATTTCAGGTGTGCAATAGTATATGTGAGAATAGGGGAAATATAGGTTTTGAGAAGAATATTATATCATAGTTCAAATGTTAATGGTCTGATTTCGTAAAGATTCCTGCATATTAAGTATCTATTGTAAGGTGATTTGCGGTCCCATTGTAAATGATTATATTGAATTATGTATAGGCTGATGTTATTTCTGTTCACGTTTTGTTATAATATTACATAATTCAATGTGTGACAATTAGATAACTGGTATTGTTTAGAGATGAAATGAACAAGTTGTCGTTAATATTATACTGTGTTTAACTTGATAGATGGAGTGTGTGATTAGAAACGTGAAGCGTATATGTGGTATAAGTTTATTTGCTATGTGAGTAATGTAATGTAGAGTTGCTCAACAGGTGAATTTTTTTTGCTAGTTGTCATACGTTATTTCTTATAGCTTCAAATATGTTTTATTCTGAATATATAGTATCCGAGGCTTTGGATGAATGTAGTGTACCCATGATATCAATAGTTAGGTTCATGATGCTGGGTAATTTTGAGAGCGTTGGTCACTATATGTAAGGATTTAGGTGTAAATGAATGGTTAGGAAATTGTGTATTTCTTTTAGATGTTGCTGATATTTTGATAAAGCGGGGATACATTGAGTTTGTTATATAGTCCTTGATTTAATGAGACTAGCCTGTATATCTCCGTTACTGGATAATCGAGTGTCAGGATGATCGCGGATATTTTGTGGATTCAACTCGGTGCTCGTCATATAAATTTCTTCATACGTGATGCGAGCCTCATGGGTTAGATTTGATCGTAATATTTGCGGCTACATGGTGGGTATCAGCTCTCCGAGCGCCGAGTTATTCCACTGGTATGGATCTGATGATGTCTTAACTATATATTGTATAGGTGAAAACTTTGATCTTCATCTTACGGTGCACTATATTCGCCCATCTTCCGTAATTATGGATATGGAGTATTTAAGTGTTAATTGATTATGATTATATATTTATATGTAATTGGATTATAGAATTATGGATATTATGAATTATAATGTTTGTATTAATGATAATATGTACTTTTATTATAGGTGTTAATTGATATTAATAACCTCTCTCAATTATGATATATGTTTAGTTAGTTATACTCGTTTTTGTGTAAAAATTATCAGTCATATTCTGTCGTACTAATTTAATGTTTATGATAATTATAAAATATTGTTAGTTTACTTTATGTCACTGTTAAGATATATTGGAAATTCATTTGATTAATGATTTGTATCAGTTTATTATTTACTCGATGATATCAGACTCAACATAGAGTTAATAGTTGTGATTATGTCCGATATATTTAACATATAATATAAAATATATACTAAAGTTAAAAATAACCCAAAGATGCTCTGGTCTAGAATATGTATGTTAATATAACTTGATACATAGTATAAGATCATAATAAATAATAATAATAATAATGAATAAATAATTAATATATATATTTGATATGATACTAGAGATGGTATTAAATAAATGAATACTTAGTTTTTAGTTATAGATTAATATCACTCCAATAAATGATACTGCAGAAGAATAAATTTTAACCTAAATCAATAAAGTAATAATCAATATATCAATCCTTTCTTAAATGTTGTGCGATGTGGAAAGGGAAGTAATAGATAAATTAATAATAATAAGTGGGTAGGGGAGGGGCGGGTGGTTGATTTACTGATTATTGAATTTACAGTTTATAAGATCAGTAATAGAAAAATCTATTAATATATCTAACATTTAATATTATGTGAGGTAATATTAATATATTTACTCAGAAATACGAAGAACATTAGAGTAATTTTAGTAATGATATATCAGATAGAATCTAAATAATACCTATTTGAGTATATATTTTTAGTATAATATATGATTTGAAATAAATAACTTAAATTGAGACCTATTAGCATTATATAAAATTATTGGGTGTGACTTACTGATAATTTCGTGTGTACATTAAGAGTTACCATAGGATACTGATTGTGGAAGTGTATTAAACATGCTTTTTAAGACTATAGCATAATATACGTTATAAAATGATAAATATTAAAGAACATGGGTATAGTAACACTTGATTGCTATTTTACTTAATTTTGGCGATTTACATATTAGCATTAATTAATATAATCTACATTCTACGAGGGTTATAGTCTAAGTAATTGAGTTCGATAAACCTAAAAATACAGTAAACACGGTAGACTGTAAACGAGTAACATAGTTTGAAAGCTATATCTAATATATATCTACTTTAGTGGATTAGAGATACTGTATCTGAGCAAGAAAAATGTTAAGTGGTAGGAACAGAAATCAGTAGCATGTACTCTGTATGCTTGATACTCTCGTGCTCTGTCGCTTACCCTCTTCTCGTGTACTTTACTTGTTCTAGTTAAGTAATGGAACTTTGTTAATGTTAGTAGTGTCTTTATTCCCGTTAGCCGTAATGTGTTTAGGTTTTGCATTCTCACATTTATATTCTTATGTTCTTGGTAATTTGCAATGTTTAGCTTTATTTAATGTGAAAAACGAGCTGTTATCTGTTAGTATATATTCGTTGTGTTAGTATAAAGAAATTTTCATTGTTACTGTGTTACTATACGAAGTATTGATGCACTTGATATGTGACCTGTCTATCTAATAGATCACATCAGGTCCAAGTGGCGGGTGTGGCTCAAAAGGTGGGACATTTCGTTTGATTTATTGATTGTAACTGCTTTGAATAAATGCATTACTATGATATTTTCTTCAAAAGAACCTATTTTTTATGTAATGTTTGGATAAAACCTTTGTTATTTTCTTTGTTCATGTTTGGATATAAACTTTCGTTATGTTTTTGCCAATTATTTGGTGTGGACGATTATGACATTATCGGAGTAGATACTTTATGTATAGATTTTTTAGCTTAAATCGTATTACTCTTGATAATGTTAACAAAACTCTTGCTTCTCGTTAGATGCGTTAGCATAATTTCGTTTGGTCTTGTATGATAATCGGACAAGGACATAATACTAGGTTATAATACATTTATAATTGATGTCAAGTAAGGATTAACCGTAAATTATGTTAGAGATATGCTTGAAAAAGTGCTAATACTTCTCTTCTCTCTTCTCTCTGCTCTCTCCTGGAAACCGATGTTGTAGAGATAAGTTAAACGGTTATTGTTATAGCGGCTCTGCTAGGGTACTTCTACTGTTCGTTCGTATAGAAGACTTTTTTAATTCGTTAACTTCGTTATACGTCTCTGTCTGCAGTACGTTCCATATGTATTAAGGGTTTGTCCTGCTTATGTAGTACCATTTAACTTTTCTTCTAGTTTCACTGTTATTTGCCTATTGTTACTCTTATTTGATGTTGGAAAAACTTCTATTATCGTTAGAAGATATACTATATACTCGTTGCTAGGCTTCTCAGTATGATAATAATCAAACTGATTGTGCATATACATAATTTTGCTTAAATCTTATTACCATGTTAAATATTTAAAATTAACATTTTTCATTGTTAAGCGAGTTACTGTGCCATTGACCTACACGGCCTACTTGTGGAAGTAACGGGTAAAGTCTTGCGTATGCTATGTCTATGCTTATATCTACATTGTCTCTTACATGTTTGACATCTTTTTTTAACGTTAACAGTTTTTATTTATGTTAAAGTGATATTGTGTCCTGCTCGTGTGTCGTCTGCTCTGCTACTCGTTTATTATTCATAGTCTCTTCAGATGCACGCAATCTCTAAGGCTCTTTCGATCTCAATTGTGTGAAACAAACTTGTTTCACGGTTAGGCAGATATTCCGTGGTTGATCCTGTCTCTATCATCTTCTTTACATCCATACGTTTACGATAATTTTTTTGTTAAATCTCTCATTCACTCAACTTATTCAACTACTTTAAATTGTTATGTTAAACTTATGAAAATTGATGAAAAACTAAATTCTACTAGGTTACGTTTTCTGTGTTATGCCTATGTTAGCTTTCACCTCTCTCTCTCTCTCTCTCCTTCATCTTTGTTAAGTGCTGTGGCCTTTTCGTGCGTTCTACATCTTTTAACGTCTTATTCGTGTCTTAAGGTGTGTTAGCGTCTTTGTCTCTGTCCCTCTCTTCTCTCTCCTCCACATTTATATTCTTAGACTTGTGATGTTTATCGTTAGCTTTATTAAGTGAGAAAAAGTCTGTTCGGATCTACGATCTCGAGAAAAAGCACTAACTTCTGTGTCTTGATCGTGAATATAAAGAACTTGTGTATTTTTATATGTTATGTCTAATCTCTTCAAAAATGCTATATTCTGTGAGATGTGACTTGAATCAATAGCATCAATAGATCGACATATATCGTGGGAGGGGGGATGGTATGGAAGGTAGGGGTGGATGGTTTTGATTTACTGATTTACTGATTTTAGGGTATGTAAAAATCTTGAATTTTATTAGAAAAAATATGACTTGAATCAATAGATCACATTAGATTATCAATAGATTAATAGACATGGATGTTACAAGCAGTGAAAGGGGCAGTTGTGGCATGAGATGCCTTATAGGTTTGATTTTACTGATTTAAGGATATCGTAAAAACTACTACTTTCTCTAAAACTAATAATAATGTCTTGTATCCTATACACAATAAGTTTACAAATGATCTTACAATAGTATAAATAAGATCGACCAAAAATATTGGACAGGTATGGCATAGCCAGTACATTGGATGGTGTAAGATTAATCAAAATTATCTATTTAATGATTTCATAAACTAAAAAAAGTATAACATACGTAAAAAAGAAAGAAAAAATTAATGACTATTTAGATAATACTAATTAGAATCAAATAGATATAATTCAATAGATTACTAGAAAGGGGTATTATCTATTATATATACACCTATAATATTATTTATATATATTTATATTATTGGTATTAAAGTTTTATTTTTTATTGAATTATATATAATTTATTGCTTTAGGGGTATGCTATAAAAGCTAAAAAAATTTGTTAAGTCTATACTTAATAAATAAAGAATAATTATAAAAATCTTAATTACTTGAATCATTTTTTTCTTAATATTTCCTCTTATATGTTGAATTTATACTCATATAGACTGCGTGCATAATTTCAGTATATATTTTTATCTTGTAAATCCTGAACCATATTTGCTAAACAAACTACTAAAACCACTATTTATAAAAAGAAGACATTCAACTAAACTATAGTTGAATTATATACAGTGAAATAATAATTGATATTTATATAGCTCCAGACCGCACCGGCTCCAAGACTCACACTCAAGGTAATCTCAATAATAATAATAATAATTAATATAATAATAATAATGATATTATGAGTACTCACGTCAATCATATAAATTGACTCCGAATACTAACTCATATATCACTACCGAAATGTAAATATAACCTATCATCTATAGCGAAGCTCCCATATAAATCATTCATGATATCTTCTCCTTTCTGCTCTAAATACTGTCTATGTTGCATTCCTCATTTATTTCTAAAGGGGAGACCCCCTTTAGGGGAAGTACACTTCACACCCATGTGAGACGACAATTATAATAACACCGGATTTCATTTCGATATTACTATTATCGGCTCCTTAACTCACACTGATATTTCTTTAATAAAGACTTATCTCAAACTCATTGTAGTTTAATAGATATTACATAATATCATTTTACCTTATATAAATCCACAGCACCTCGCAACTCGAGTGATAGCCAGACATCCTGGATGTCTCTCGAGTATATTGATCTATCTCACAATACTCTCCTCTTGAATTTATTATTGATATTATTCTATTTATTATTTAATATTAATATTATATTTAATTTTAATTTAATTAACATTTATTAATTATATATTATTTAATTTATATATTTATTATGTAATTATAATATTATTATATTTATTTATTATTAATTTATAATCATTAATGCGTTAAAATTTTGTATAATCAAGAATAGAATACCAATTATTATTATTTTTACGATAATTTTGCATATATATAATTTATTATTTCTACGCGGCGGAGATTAATTTATTTATCTCCTTGCGGTGCGCGCAGGCAATGATGATTCACGACTGTATTATCTCGGCTGCGTCGGCGTGTGGGTCCCCTCGCTCTCTCATGGTTATTGTGTTATATAGTGATAATATCAAGTTAAAATTTACCATCGTTATTATTAGTAATAGCAGTATTGATAATATTTGCGCTAAAATCATTATTATTATTATTATTATTATATATGTATTATTTAAATATCTCGTTTGTAATTCTTTAGCACCTTTGTGACGTCATGTGAAGGTCTAAACTAAACTAATTATATATTATCGTATGCGAATTATTATTATTATTATTAGATACATAAATAGATGGTATTATTATTATTTTATTATTAATAATAATATTAGGTTAATATGTGTATATAAATACTCGCTCAATAGAAAGTACATGAGCATTATTTCGTTACGGTATAAACACTCTCACATTCCACAACGTTACCATTGGCGAAATGTGTTACAAGTAAATTAATACAATTTGGTTTACCCTGGGGCAGGCCCCAGAGGTGTTTGCCCAGACACGAAAGTACCCCAGAAGGAGTAGCCTTATTCGCTTCGAGATAGGTGGCCCGTAAAATGACATTCAGGAAAGACGCTGGCAGGCTTCTGAACCATGCTCCTCAATCCATTGATTTTGATTTATCATTACGTGGTGGTTACTAATATTATAATATATTAATAATATTATTATTATATTTTAAATTATTATTATTATATATATTATTAATTATTATATATATATATATTATATATATATAATAGTGTTATATATTATAATATTTAAGTATGATATATATATTATATAAATATATATAATATATATATATATAATATATCAATAAGTATTATATGTTAATATAATTTAAATAATAAAATTATATTAATATATATATATATGTTATAATATAATATAATAATATATATATTATATGATTATTATTATATAATATATATAATAGTTATAATAGTATCACTCATATATATATATATATATATATATATATTTATATATATATAATATAATTAATATATAGTTATCAGAGCTGGGCGCGCCTATAATTTTTTTGAGTGTGCCTGCGTCTATGCGGACCTAATGCGCCTATATTTTTGTTACATCAGCGCCTATTCGCATTTGCGCCTATGCGCCTTTTATGCGCGCTCGCGACTTTTCGCCACATCGGAGTGGCTGTTTATTGCTAAATTTATTTGGCAAGCAAACTTTTCAAGTGCGATAATAAAAAGCATGCTTTTATAAGGAAGAAAACAACTACATTTATTAATTTTTGTAATTAAAACACCGTAAACTAATATCTACACGTCCCTTTCCTCCTCCATGTCCTTGTGATCCATGTTTTTCCCAGGAGGTTCAGCACGAACGCTAAGAAGTTGAAAATTTCAGAGCCATAGTTGCCTATTTAGGTTGTAAATTGCAGTTAAAGAACAGCACTTATTATATTAATATACTAATATATTATATAATATAATATATATA
Organism: Trachelipus rathkii; assembly: GCA_015478945.1. Classification (NCBI taxonomy): domain Eukaryota; kingdom Metazoa; phylum Arthropoda; class Malacostraca; order Isopoda; family Trachelipodidae; genus Trachelipus; species Trachelipus rathkii. Next base: position 22,605 of record JABUQX010002387.1, on the reverse strand, counting down.
ATAATTTATATATATATATAATTAATATATATTATATAATAATTAATATATATATTTATTATAATTATTATTATTATATTTATAATATATAATATATTAATATTTATTATTATATATATTATAATATATTATTATTATATATTATATTATTATTATATATATATTATATATAAATATTATATAATATATATATATTATATTTATTAATTAAATATTTTTTATATATTAATTTATATATATATATATATATATATAATATATATATATATATATATAATTATATATTAATATTATTAATTATTATATTTTTATAATATATTATATATATAATATATATATTTTAATAAAGTTTTTACACTGGTTTTTAAGGAATGATACAAGTTTGCCTCTACGCTTCTAAAGTTCTAACTTTTAAGGGTTTAAAAAAAAAATGCTTTTGTTCCTGTCATAGTGCGCGCGGCTTTAGGCGCAGAGAATTGGCTGGCACCTTTAGCTGATAGCTCCGAGCCACTATTTTTAGAATCAAATTAGTATGCGCCATATGGCACCTTTGCGCCGTGAGCTCAATGTATGAAGATAGTGCGCCATAGGCGCACAGGCGCAACTCCTATGGGCTATGATATATAATGATTATATATATATTATATATATATATAAGCTGTATTATTATAAGTAGTATTATATATATATATTATCTAATTTATTTTTTATTATATATAGTCATATATATATATATGTATATAGTATATATAATATATATATATTTAAAATTAATTAATATTTAATAATATTAATAGATATTATTAACATGGAAATAAAATATGTATATCAGGCAGTAAAAAAAATATTAAAAATGAAAAAACAATTTTATTTATATATCCCGTAAATATTTTGAAAGAAATATTTGTTTATGTTGGTTATTTATTTATAAATTTTTGTAAAAATTTATTAAATCATTGGACAGATTCGAATCACTGGATTTTGGATATCTCTCGGAATCCCGATTCGGATTACGATGATTCTCGATCGATTGTTGTTGTTTTATATTGCTATTTATTCATTAGCAATTTAATATGGATTTCGGATTTCGGATTCGCCGACTTCGAACATTGTTCCACACACACGGATTCGGATTCGAGGTGGTAATTTGAATCCAATAAAAGTGTTGCGAGTTTCGTCCCATCAACTGTAATATTATATTATATATTATATATAATAATTATTAATTATAATATATTATATTTATATTATATATATAATATTTTATAAATATTATATATATATAATTATATATTATATAATATATTTTATATTAATTATTAATTTATATATAATATAATTATATATATATAAAATTTATATTATATTAATATTTAATTATAGAATATATTAATTATATAATATAATTATTAATTATTATTATAATTATTATTTATTAAGTGACTTTACCGGAACCAGAATTTTGGTTCCGGCCGGAACCGGAAACTTTCTTACGGGAACCTTGGAAAGTTCCCTATGGACTATCAGGAACACGGTAAAGCTTTCTTGCCATAGATCTTACCGCATAAACCAACTGTACAATTTATTCACTACTTAAATACTTGAGTCTGATTAACAAGTGGAGTCTCTCTAGAAGTATCTGGCATCCTCTTGAAACATAGTGCCCATTGACTGTTGAAAGCCTTCTCTAGTTATTCTGTAAGTCAGCAAAAATTTTTGGGGATAAGCGGATGAAGACGATATTTGGTAACCATTCACCTCATATTCAATTCATGGCGTTTACTCGATATAAAAGTTCTTTCACTCGGAGACTTCAAAGTTTAAACCATAACAGCTTCTTTTAGATAAAGCATATTTTCTCTAAAACAAGCTTTTCTTTTCAGCAAGCTGCTCTCGGGCAACCGTGCTCTTGAGTGCATTACAGAGATCTCCCTTTTAACTCCACTAACCTATGGGACAAGCTAACTATTCCTTCACTACATACCTTTCTCAATATTCACTAAATTCTTTTTACAATTAAGGATAATTATGGAATCTTGTTTCAATAATTTTTTTAACAATATTTTGCTTTGGTTTTCAACTAAAATTTGTTTTGTAGTAGTTTCTACTTTCAAGTTAATTTCTTTCTTCTAATCATAATCAATTAATAATAATAATTAATCAATAATAATAATATAATACATTAATAATAATAATTAATAATAATACATTATAATAATAATAATAATACTTACTGTTAACCATAAATTTCTTGGACGGCCTCGGTTTCGCATATTGATTATTGACTATACTTTGATGTGCTCTGATTCCAAAAATGTAACTCGTTCTTCTTGCGTGTATACATCGCATTTTATGATGATATTGTATGTAACACAGACTTTTGAAAATTTTATAAATTTCTTACCTTTTTCAAGAGGGTCTGTCACAATTATCGGGATATATCTTATATACTATATATTATATAGTATTACTATCATTATACTTATATCTATTCTTCTACTTAATATCTTATACTTATATCATACTATTACTATTATATATATATACTATACTATCTAATATATATCACTACTTATCATTACTTACTTATATCTCTATATATATTATATACTATATATTTACTATATATATATATTATCATAACTGGAACGACACTACTCTCTTACTTATACTATTATATATATACTTATATATAATAATATATATATATATATATTTCTCTAATTTAAAATATATATATATATAATAAAATATATATTATATTTATAACAAAAACTATACTATATATATATAATATAACATATATATCATATTATTATTAGTAAATAATATATAGTTACCTATAATATATATATATATATAGCATATTTTAATATATTATTATTATAATTTAATTTATAATATTATTATATTTAATTTATATATTATTATAATTATAACTATTAATTATTATATATATTAATTATCATTAATTATATATTATTATAATTTATTATATAATTTAATTTATATAATATTATATATATATTTATTATATTTTATAATTATATTATAATTTAATTTATATATTATATATATATAATATATTTATAACTTATATATAATATATATATATTAGTGTGATATATATATATATATACCATTACTATAGTTATTATTATTATTAAATTATTATTATATTATTATTATTAAATCATCAATTCAAAATGTACATTAATCTTTTTCACCATCAGATTTAAACACATCTAGAAATTACAAAAACTTTATGTTAATAAGTTTCTTCTTACTGTCTTCAATGAATGATTTTTAAAATAGTAAGTAATGGCATTAAGTGAATAGTAACATTAATCTATCTGATCTTATTAGGTAGTTAAACTTTTCTCTTCGTAGGACGATCTAATCTTGTGATTGCATATAGTGCGTCTGGAATATCCCTCATCATAGCATTCCAACAATAGTCAGGCTCTACTATCAAAAACTAAATTTATTTTTCGAAAAGATTATTTTATAATTATTCATTATTATTATTATTATTATTATTATTATGGTAACGTTCACTTTCCTCATATTTGTATCTATTAGTAGTTCTTTGAATATGTGGATATATTATTATTATTTTTATTAATAGTGACGTTTATTATTTTACTCATCTCTGATTCTCAATCAACTTATACATCGCCTAGATGTTATACCGGAAATATATTTTTAACTTTATGAGTGAGAATGTAATGTAGTGCGACTTTTAACTCATTTCTACATCCATTGATGAATGAACTGTACGAGTCTCACTCCTATAGTTTCTGTTACATTATATTAAGTTGGATTCTCTCGTGTATTTATTTCTAGTGTATCCCCAAAAATTAACACTTGTTATTTACACTCATGAAACAAAGACATTCCATCATGCTTCTTGCCTATTATACATCAGTCATTGTCTTTTTAGCGCAAAAGGCACATCAAGCAATCGGAGAAGTCATGTCCGTAGTTTGTGGGCCATCAAAAATATATTACAGCCTTTTATTGCCTTCTCGTCACTGCAGAACCAGGAAAACGTTCACCAATCATGGTTCTAGAAGAGATCTTCGTCAAATTGTTTAATCAAACCCAAGTTTCTTATGTGTAAGTTGGAAGATAAGATGCTCACTTATTTCATCTCATGTACAAGTGTGTTCATCGTATGAATTTTCGCGTAGTTCACTGTGCTTCAAGGTTTCGCCCTCGGCTCGGGCCACATTCTCTTTTGGATCCAAGTGGAGTGCCCTGTATATTGTCGACCGGCTGTTCCCTTAATGAGCAATCAGGGAGTAAGCAGGGATATATTTGGTTAAAATACACTGCTTTAGTACTGATACCGTAGGCATTAAATTATTATTACCATTTTTGAGTTGAGTCTAATATTAACCATCCATAGTATAACTCAGATATTGTAGCCTCTACCTAAAAAACATTGTCTTTATATTTTAGCATACTTCCACTCTACTTCAATCTCCAGGATATCTGAATATATAGTACCTACTACTGGTAATACCGTATTAAAGCATTTTATATGTATGCCGTATTTTTATGAATAAGTTAACAAACATCAACTAGCATTTTAATACTGCTCTGATATAATAGTTGTACAAGTAAATCAGTTGCCACCTCATGATTTACAAATCGTATTATCTGGGTAGATCCGTAGCGATGGTAGTAGGCTCTGTCAACTTCACATCTAGCATGCACACAAGTGTTATTACCATCTGTACTGGATATGAACCTCTCCAGAGTACTATATCCATCTCTCTTGTTAAGATAAAATTGTATTACTCTATGTCGTCACCATAATGGTATTCAGTAGACATTTTTCATATATGCAAACTCTTACTCGAAACCAACAGCTCATAGTGGACAAACTCGGCTAAATACAAATCTCTACTGTAACTCAAGAATCTCGTATCATAGTTCATCTCATCATGACTGAAAATCAATAATGGACGGACCATTACCGGACTGTGATTATATTTCAGATGGATGTAATATGACAATTCATCCAGTAGTCTCATTTAGCAATTCCATTATACTTGATAGTTACGTACTATAAATTACCACATTTGAGCTTTCCCGAATAATCTAGACCACATGTATATATAACTTTTGCTGTTAATACTGAGATGATATATCGCGGATTGTAAACGTCAATGTCATCAGCCTACGTATGTGTCGCACATGAATTTTGTCTGTAATTTCGCTAGGGAATAATATGTAAAAATTAAAGGGATCTACATGAATTGCACTCGAAAACGTGATAGTGATACACATAACGAGATTATATATGGAAAGCTAATCCCTCCGAAATTACTGTAAAAATTATTGACTCTTGCACAAAAGTCCATCCATGAAAAATTTCCCCTTTTTTTTGAGTTATAACCAGTATAAATAATAATATATATAATAATTATAATAATAATATATATATAATTATAAATAAATAAATAATAATAATAATAAATAATAATTAATAATAATAACTAATAATAAAAATTAATATATAAATAAATAATAATAATAATATAATAATACATAATAATAATAATTAATAATTATAAATAATTAATAATAATAATTAAATATAAATATTATATAATAATTTAAATAAATAATAATTAATAATAAAATGAATATTAATAAATAAATATAATATCCCTGAGTACAATTATTTGTTATTTATCCCACAGTCAGAGGTCTATATATTCTACAGCAAGTGTGAGTTAGTCTACAAAAGAAATCAAATGATTTAAATCACTTGATTTTTTTATACTATGATATTATTTTTTATTAAAAAATCATGACTTTGATTTTTTTGTTTATATGGCAATTTTTTTTTATAAAATTAATATTAATTCATAGCATAATAATAATAATTAATTAATTAATAATATTTCATCTATATAATAAGTATTCATCAATTGTTAAGTTTCAAGTCATTTTTTAAATGAAGAAATAAATAAAATTAGAGGACTCAGATATTTTTAGCATATCATATTATATATAATTTAAAGAAATCAACTTAATTAAACTAAATATTTAATTAAATGTAACTAAAGTTAATTATTAAATAACTAATAATTTGAATTAGTTTTACTAATTTTTAAAAAAGTAATAATTAAAAAAAGTAGATTATTGTCATATCAAATAAAGAATCAATCGTCCAATCTTTTATAAAAAAAAAAAAAAAAAAACAAAAATTATGATCGAAAGGTGATCAAAAAATTTTTTTGCAATCCGCGTACCCATAAGACGAAAATATATTCTAAAGTTGTACCCTCTCAACAGTGCCTGATAATTATATATTACTATTAATATATATATATTATATATAATATTTATATATAATAGTATATTATCATTATTATATTATTATATAATTATTATATATTAATATATAAGACTACATAAATGAACATACACCACGATATATGTATATAAACTATTAATTATATAATATATATATTTATATTATAATATTATATAATTAATATATAATATATAATATATATTAACTATATATTATAATTATTAATATTTATAATATTTAATATATTATTATAATATATAATTATAATAATGTTATATATCTAATATATATATGGTAATATTAATAACGTATATATATATATTACTATTATTAGATATAATATATATATATATAATATATATATATATATTACTAATTAATATATATTAATTAATATATAATAATTATAATATATTTATAATTACTAATTATTATTATATATATATATATATATTAATAAATACTTTATAATATATAACACTCTCAGTGACATATATTTATGCATCACCCGTATAAATATGAATTGTAAACATTTTTTCATTTTTTGAGGAAATTGTATAGTGCATACTGGTTGGTATTTATTTGGGTCTTGCCGTAAACCTCTCCGGAGTGTTATACAACGTATATAGTAATTGACACCGTGTTATATTTAACGTAAAATGCATATATAAAGATAACTTAACCAAATTACGAAAATACCCTGAATAGTATACTTAATCATAGGAGAAGCAAGATGGCAAGGACACCAACCAAACTAACAAAAACTCAAATCCCTCACATATGCTGTAAGTACGTATTTGACAATAAGACATGTTCACAATGGAAGACATCGTCAGAGAAGAGGAAACGTTTGCCATAGGAAAATTTCACCATTGTCGGATTAAAGCAGGCCATTTCTTCAGAACAGGTGACTCAGTGTAAACTCTCAGTAATAGTAAATCAATCGACGAGTCAGTTCGTAATCCTTCAGTTGCGTTTCAGGTAGAGTACTGACAAGCAATACCATAGTTGATATAGCAGGGGTCACCCAATAGGGCATATAACTTAGTCACGGAGATGCACGTATAGTTCAGACAGATCTCACTCCTTTTCTTCACGTCGCTTTCGTGATCGAGAACGCTCTCACACATATTTATCTAAGTCGTTTCCTGTACAGCTACAAAAACAGGCCTCTTCGTGTCAGGTCACGACATGTGAGCCCTATTTCTGAGCGTACCAGTGAGAAGACGACAGAGTGAACGTGGAGTACGTATACAAGGTCTGCCATCGGTCGCTCCTATATGGACTCATCAAGTGTATTGCATCGGGTCTGATTTCTATTTTTTCACTAAAAGACGCTATGGAGATTTAGCGGACACTCACTAGTTTATCTAGAGGTTCCAATCATTCTATATTTAGCACCAAAGTCCAATGAACGTGGCGAAGTTGGAGGCTCATGCAGTATGTCGATGCACTGCACTTACCACTTTTTCGTACTACTGCGAGATACTCTCCCGAATTTCATATTTGGACTGACTCGATGTGTTTGGTGTCCATCGGTCATTTTCGTCTGGTGTCTCTCGCTACGGCATTGCATATCATGAGCAAATGCGTAACTGCTAACGGTTGAAAGGTATGCGGAAGACATCCATCAAGATTATCATAAGTGCTCCTTTCGCCTGTCTTCATTTTGGCATCCATTTTTTTGTTCTCTCATGACAAACGCTTACACAGCTCAATTGCACAGGTCGTCCAACTCGTTGCCTACCAACAGCAGGGATCCAGACTCCTGGCCACTTTCTGCGAGAGCTCGGACATGGAATCACTATTGAGCATCGTTTTCTCTCTTGGGAATTGATGGCGTAGGCATGTTCGAACTTCGAGCCCGTTGAGCATTTGCTCCGTTCACACCACGGAGCTTACAAAACGCTTTTGACAACATCCCGCAGAAGGGCCCATCTCCAAGATCATTTCATCAGTACCGAATCTCTGAGAAAGTTGGAAGGGCCAGAGGTGGGCATACAACCCTATTTTTTAGACACTTATGCTCGCATTTCACATGTTCATTTGTAGATATTGTTGGTTAGATATATTCAAAATCCTATCATTATCCAATTCTTTTTCTGTTATCCTATTTATTAGCCTTTAATTCCCTTACACACAGTCGTACATACGGTTATATTTACATTTTAACCTGTGCAAACACTCTTCGAGTTACTTATGAACCAACAATAAAAACCAAACCCTAGCCCCACATTTCTCAATATGAAAAGAGTTTAATAATTAAATTTACGGGGAAACATTAAAATTTCCCGCAAGTTTACTATTATATATATTAAATTATATAACTATATATTATCTTACTCTCATATTACTCTTACTCTATCTATCTTCTATATATACCTACCTCTTGTTACGTTCACCAGGAACGGTACTCTCTATATTTCTATTCTATTCACTCAACTATAATAATAATAATAATAATAATGATAAAATATTTTGCAACAAGTTGAGAATTGCCTTAAACCTCTTAAACCGTCATTTTCAATTTTACGTGAAATTCATGCTAAACCTGTAAGGATTTATTACCATTTATAAGCTCAAATGACAAAATGGAAAATGGTTTAAGAAGTCACATGAGCCCATGGAGACTATTGATAAGTAGGCCAAACTGCCTATGTTCATGCAAAAACCCCTCGACACCCATTGACTTGTCAGTACATTAAGGACATTAAGAATATAGAGGACATAAAGAAGCCACTATGAGGCCTATCGCAGACCTGTCCCTTACCCAGTCAACCCACTAAATCCGAAACATGGTCATCGCAAATCCAACAAGAAGTACTCCTAGGGATTGTCAAATTACAGTAACTAAAAATTTTAAATAAACTCTGTCGTAGTCACAAAAAAAAATAAAAATGATTATATTACTATAATATATATATATATCTATTATACTTGTAATATTATATATATACTATATATATATAAATATTATATAATAATATATATATATATATTATAAATATATATCATACCCAAAACCCATCCAGCATGTACTCTAATAACTTCAAGTTATGGTCATCACCCACTGCAGCCATCCTAACATAATAACTACATATATAACTAAAACCCGCCAATTTTTCTTTTATCAAAATATATATATGACTACCCAACCCAATCGCATAAACGTAATCTAACCCTTTTCTTCATATGTTGCGAGAGGTGATAGTGTGGACAGCAACAACCTCCCTCTGGCAACCATTCCAAAATTTAACAGCTCCTATTACTGAATGCATGCTTTCTCATGATTCAAGATGGCATGCTTTCTTTCTTCTTAATTTTCTTATTATGCCCCCTGGCCACCTGTCCATGCTCTACTATGAAAAATTTATTGGCTCCTCTGTCATTATCAATTAGATGTCAACAATATTTTGTAGACTCTGTATCATTGCTCTCCTCTGAGAAATCGCTTTCTACAGAAAAACATTCCCTTACCCTCATAATGCTCCTTCTTCTTAGCCCTCTACAACCAGACAATCACTCTCCTTGTGCTCTACGTTGCACTCTCTCTAGTCATTATCTAAGTCTTTTCTTTTAAATCAAGGGCCCAAACTTGGTGCACAATCTTATTATGGCCTAACATAGCTATATACAGTTTACTTTTTACTTCCTTGCTCTTGTAAACACATTGCGATTTATTATTGCCAGGAATTTATTTTCTTAAAATCACTAGCTTCAAAAATCACTAATATCTATTTCAAATTATGGCTTATAATCACACCTAAATCTTTTCTTGGTCCACAGGTTCAGCCAATCCCCATTCATATATGTAGTTAAAACTTTATTTAAGAATCCGGTAGGGTGAAGAACCCTCTTACACACTTTAACAATTAATAATTCCATTTGCCACTTTATCTGGCCACCCAAGAAGTTTATCAAGCATTTTGTTGAATCTTTTATGCATCCTTCACTATTACCTAACTGAGGGTGGCCACTTTGTATCTTCTGCAACTTAGCAAACTCTTGCATTCTTAAGTCTCCTGGTCTAAAGTCATTGTATATATATGAGCAACACATAGCTGGCCCCAGCACTGAACCTGTGGACACCACTTCTTCACTATTTCCTATGCTACTGGAGCTTTATTTCCCATTTGATGTTGTAACACCACTCAGTTTTCTATTCACAAAAACTACTCTTTTTAATCCAACCAATGTACCGCACTCCAATTAACCACGATGGATGCAATTAACTTTTTCTATCAGCCCCTTATGTGTGGGAACCTTATCACAAAGCTCTATTACCTTAAAGTCTAAATATAGGGCCTACAATATCAACTGGATCTCCATCCTGGTCATATGCAGTTCAGAAGTGTTATTCCATATAATGCTACTTACCTAAAAGTAGCTCTGACATCATGCATCACTAACCTTTGAAATAAATAAATTTAGAAATCAGAAAAGAAAAAACTTTAGCAGGATTGCCACATGGGTCTATGGGAGACTGTCCCAGTCAAAAAATAGAACCAATCACTAAGTAATCAATGTTTTCATTAGTCATGGTGTACTAGTACCCTAGGACTTAACTGTATACAGAATACACAAAGTCTAATACATGCTCATGCATATCCACAAAGCACCTAGGGCTTGTCAATCAATATATACAGAATACAACAACAAGCAAAAAGCTAAAAAAATAGATAAAAAAAAATCTAATAATATGATACTTCACTTAACCAACACTTATACTTTAATAACTTATATGCAGAACATATCAATTAACGTTAATAACAACTGCAATCTGCAAAACCCGACAAAATTGGCTTAGTCAAAATGTTATATCTGATGCCCAAACCATTTGCATTTTACCTATCCAGTTCCTTCTTAATATAGCAATTGAGTTGCATCTCAACAACTTCCATGTGGCAAACTTTTCCAAAATTTAACAGCCCTATTACTATTACTGAATAAATGCTCTTATCATCAAGATACAGATGACCACTGCTTGTCTTCTAAGTGTTTCCTACTATGCCCGGGTTCTCATCCGATGGCATCTAGCTATGAAGAATTTATTGGTCTCTGTATTATCAGAAGATGTAAATATTTTGTAGACTTGTTATATTGTACCCTCTGAGAAAATCTCCTTTCTACAGAAATCATTCCTATCTCCTTCAGCATCTCCCCTCATAGCTCTTACCCTTCAAACCCAGAAAATCATCCTTGTGCTCTACGTTGCACTACTCTCTAGCCATTATCTCTAAGTCTTTTTCTTTAAATAAACAGGGCACCAAGCTTGTTGCACACATACCTAATACTGGCCTATCATAGCTATTATATAGTTTACTTCTATAATATAGACAACACTCTCGCACCTCCTCACTCCCTATGCCACACTCTCATCCAGCTTCTACTTCTATGCCTTCCCAACCACCGATTCAGCTACTTTCACCACTTCACTCGTTCACTAATCCATGACCTACCACACGCACCTAACTAATCCCAACTTCATATCACTAGTTAACTTTTATCTTGAGTAACCTACGGTGAACGCGACCCTTACACCCTCCTTTACTATTGAAATATCTCGTCACTCCAAGCAAGTTCTCCAGCCAATGACTCCATCCTTCACTACTTCCAATTCGAAAGATGTCACACGTGGACCTGGTGCAAGCATCTGGCAAACCCTTCAGAACCTATGGATTACAGTCCCTGTCTAAATCATTTATATACAGGAACCATAGTAGCCCCAGCACTGAACCCTGTGGGGACCACCCATTCCCTCCCACTACTTCCATACTGCACTATTGCCCATTTAGTTGCTACACCACTGTTTCTTCGTTACACACCCACCCTCCTTATCCCAACCATCTTGCTCACCACGCCACTATAACAGCTCTGCCAACTCAATTCTTCATAAGCTATGTCGCCGGAGCAACCTTATCAAATCCTTTGTTAAAGTCTGAATAATAAATCAACTTGATTCTTGTCAATGCAAGTTACGTAATGTATATCTCCATACATTCTAAAAGGTCCTAATATCTCACTATACTACTATATCATATTATATCAATACCTATTACCTACTATTATACCTATTCTGATTCGATATATCGACATTAAATAAATATAAAATACTATTACGTCACTAAATATTAATGTATTATATATAATTATAATACTATATATATATCATCATAAGCTCTCCTGTTAAATGCTAAACTGTAAATTAAAAATAAACACATTCTATAAATACTTTCTACTTATAAACTCTAATAGATGTCAATTCAGATATGAACGCAACCTCTATAGGAGAAGACTCTGCCATTGGATGCTAAGTAACAAACACAGTCCCATTTTTCAAACTCTCGTCTTGAATGATATAAGCGCATAGGAGCGAGTTGAAAGAAAAATAAAGCGAAACCTCATTTGAAATATAGCATGTGTCACCGGATTATTATCACTGTAGCAAATGATATACTGATCTCAGCATTAGGATAACTTCTCAAATACTGCTGATCTCAGTTACTGTATGAAAAGTATGGGTAACATCTCTGAACAACAATATTTTCGGACTAGGATTACAGAAATAATTGTGGAGTGAAGATTGGCAATAAAATTCTAGTGAATCCTGCTCTTCAGTGATGTTGAATGCTAGGTATTCATGCCAATAAAACTTCATATTTTACTGATGAATTGTCTAGTGATTGCGGGTAATTGAAGATGCCAAATCTTTTATAGGGCGAAATTCTTCAAGACTCGACCTGTTCTCACAGCTTGGATCTTTCGCTTCACTTTGGGGTTTCTCTGTTTCTAGAAACTACAGACTCTCCCTTTTACTGTCCAAATCTTGTTCTTCAGATATTTCCTCTTGGTGATGCATTCTATATGTTTTATGAATGCATAGTACTAACATGTTTTCTGGTGTATACCTCGTTTCTATTTTTGTGGTACTATTTTACCACACAATTATTATATTCTGTAGTATCATAATATCATAACGTTTCCACATCCATTTATTTTGGTAAACTCTCAAGGCAAAAAAGGAGGAATTGAATGCTACTTGATTGATAATAATTTAATTTACACTTCACGACCAACGCGGAACTACAAGGTATATAAATATATAATAATGATAATATATATTATTTATACATATATATATATATTATATATATATATATATACATATATATAATACTATATAATTATAATATATCAATATAAATATATATATTATATATATATATATAATATATAACTATATTTATAGTGAAATTACAATATTCTGTGTCTAAACTAGTAAATGCCTTTCAGGCTATAAAGATAAAAATTTGTAAGAAAAACCTCCTATAAACATTTTTTATAAAGTATCCTTTCTATTATTCATAATCATGAAACTTCAGTCAAATTAAAAAATGTGATGTCGCGAGTCTAAGAGACAGTCCTTGAAACATGAAGATACAGTGACTGAATGCGGTTAAAACGCATTCAGCTAGAACCTGTGCCCAAGTCAGATGGAAGAACTTGGTCGAGAGGAAGCTCGAAGAAATTTGTTTTTGCTTCTCTCTTATTGTTGGTAAAGTATTACCTAGGAAATTGCCAAAGGTAAATGCTATATTGACCTTGATACTATATATATATATAATATATATAGTGTTATATACTATATATTATATATATTATAGTATTATATACTATATATATAGATATATATATATAAATATATATATATAAATATATATATATATATATTACTATATAATATTACTTATATAAAATATATATATATATATATAATATTATTCACACTAGCTATACACCATTATGGGAGGGGCCATACTGCAAAAAATATAACCCGCCAATGCAACCAACCTCCTCCAGAGATCTTCTAGGAATGAAATGTTCCAGATTGTTCTGGGTTGAGAGATAGACAAAAGAGAAAAAAGAGAGGTTTCCCCCCGGGATCTGGTTACAGTTTTGGCAGATATTTGTGGTGGTTTGGTTGAGGTTTAATCTGTGTTTGTATTATTGTAAGTTAGAGTGGTTGCCGCATCTTAACTTGGCCAAGGATTACTGACTGGTTCTTAGTAGTGAGTTGAATTCTGGTGCTTTTCTGGTTAGTGTGTTGTTTGGTGGTTTGCGTCTTAAGTAGTTTTCTGTTAGTGTTGAGTGGATTTGTTTGGTGGAAGTGGAATGTTGTTCAGAATTTGTTTGTAATATAGAACTGGTGAAAGGTTTTTGAGTCTGTGGTGGAAGGGGTTAGTGAGGGCAATGTGGCATGGGTGTTGGGGTGTTTGAGTTTTAGTAAAGAATTGTGTGCAAATCATGTCCAGGTGTGTGTCTATGGGTAGATTTTTTGGTTTCTTCGTGTAGGTGGTGTTGATGTGCACCCTGTTATGATTCTTAGTGCTTTGTTTTGTCATTTTTAGTTTCTTTGTTGTTTTTAGTCAGTAGTGGGTTCCAAGTTGAAGAGGCGTAGTTTAGAGTTGGATGAATGTTGTATTGTTTGTATATGGTGGTGGTTGTCTGTTTATTGTTTGTGAAGTCTGGGCCAGCGATGGTTCTTAATATGTTCAGTTTCTTGTTTGCAGATGAAATTGTTGTCTGTGTTTTGTGAAGATCAGATGAGTGTCAAGTGTTACTCCAAGGATTTTGGGAGTTTTGTTGAAGGGTATGGCAATGTTGTTTAAGTAGACTTGGGAGGGATGTGGTCTCAAGTTGGCAGTCAGTGGTGGTTAAAGTAATTAGTGATTTGTTCAGTGAGGCAGACTTTCTATTAGCCTTGTTTGAAGTTGGTTGATGTATTGTTGTGTCAGGTTTGTGGCCGTGTTTAGGTTCTGGTGTGTAGTGGCTATAGTAATGTCATTATGATTGTGTGGTCTGTTTGTGGTTATGGGAGATAGGCTGTGAATAGGTGAATAGTGTGGGGGACAGTATTGCACCTTTTGGTACTCCACTATTGATGTTTACATGTCTGGATTTTGGTATTGTTTGTTTTGTATTTGTGCTGTTCCTTCCTGAATAGAAAATTGAAAAATCCATTTTTTAAGTCAGTGAGGATGTTAGATTTTTTTATTTTGTGGATGAAGTTATGTTTAGCTCTGTATTGAATGCTTTGTTGATGTTGATTGCTATGATTATTGTTTTGTGAATGGGTTTTGAGTTTAGGCTGTTGATTGTGGGTTGAATGATGTTTATGAGTGTGGTTGTAGTTGAATGGTTTTGCTTGAAAAAGTGTTGGAATTTGTGTTTTATGATATGAGGAGTTATTGTGTTTTGTATGGTTTTTCTAGTAGTTTGCATAGTGTTGATATTGATAATAGAGAGATGGGGCGATATGATGAAGGGTCAGAGGGGTCTTTTCCTGTTTTTAGTTTGGGTATAATGAATGATAGCTTTTTTCCAGAAAGTTGGAATGAAATTTAGGCTGATGGAACTATTATTTTTTCTAATTGAGTTAAAGCTGTGTTCCATAGGTGTTTGAGGTGTTGAAATGTTGTCTGGGCCAGTTGCAGGTGAATTTTTAAGTGTCTTATGTTTTATAGGTCAGTTGTGGTTATTTCTATTATTGGGTCATGGTTGAGATTTATTTTCTTGAGAGCTTTGATGATTTTCCTGTTTTGAGGGTGTGTGGGTTTTTGACTATGGTTTGCAAAGTGAGTTGCGAGAAAGTTTGTGTGTTGTTTTTTGGATTGGGGATTTTGTGTGTTTGAGTTTTTGATCGATTCATGAGTGTGTGTATGTTGGTTGTTTAAATTTTTCACTGTTAATTGTTTTCCACATTCTGGTGTTATTTGTGTGCTAGATGTTCTTGGTGAGGAAGGTTTGGAAGTTGTTTGAAGAATGTGTATTTGTTAAGTTTATGATTTGGGTGTTTAGGGCATTAATCTGTGTTGTTGTTGTTTGGAGTGATGTTGGTATTATTTTTCTGAGTGAGTTGCGTTGTTTGATTAGTTGTTCTATTTCAGGTGTTAGGGTTGGGTTGTATTTTTTGATGTATCCTCTGGGAATGGATTTGTTAACTGCTTTTTGGATTAGAGAAGGGAAGTTTTGTGTTGATGCGTTTGTGATATTTAGGGGATGTATGTTGTTTTCTAAACATTTTGTGAATTGTGTCCTGTCTCCTTTTTTTGTAGTTTGTGTATGTTTTTCAAAGTGGGTAGTTTGTTTTGTTGACATTTTGGTATTTTATGATGATGGGGAGGTGGTCAGAGTTTAGATCAGTTTGTGTTGACCATTGGAGTTTTGTGTATAAATTTGGTGAACAGAGTGTTATGTCTGGTGATGTTCATATTTGGTTGGTTTGGGGTGGGTTTCTGGTGTGGCTCTTTGTGTTGTTTAGGATGTATAGGTTTTCAAGGTTGGATATGATCATTATGATGTGTGTTCCTTACATTTCGTTTTTTTTTTATGTCATTGTTGTGAAAGATTGTATTTTGGTTGTCGTTTAAGGCTGTTGTAATTTGTAAGGTGGTGTTTGAGTATGATGGGGAGTTGTGTATAAGAGTTGGTAGAGTGTAATTTTTAGGGGTTTGGGGTGTGGATGGATTCATACCCATAGAATTTTGGTTCTGGATAGTTTTCGGGTAGGTGTGCTTTTTGTATCATGGCTATGTGTATGTTGTGTTGTTTTAAGAAGACTTCTATTTCTTTGGTTTAGTTGTGTAGTCCATTTGTGTTGAATTGTAATATGTTTATGTTGTGGGTTTGTTTGTGTGATGTATGTGTCAGGGGGTTATTGTGAGTGGAGCGCAGACTTGGCAGATCCAGTTGTGTTTTGAAGGGGGTAGTGTAATGAAAGGAGAACAGTGTTTGTGAATCCATTTGTATCTATTACAGTTTATGGAGTTTCTTTTTATTATCTTGTTGCATATTGGACATTTGTAGATTCCAGGACCTGGCTTTTAGGAGTAAGGCTGAGGCATAAGCTGTGAAAGTGTGCCTCATAATGAGTAGGAGAAATAAAGTAGTTGAGTGGTAGAGAGTCCTGTGAATGATCTGGTATTTCCCCAGAAGCGGAGGCGGTGCACAATTGCTGTAGCGGTAATGCCACATTTTCTTGTGTGTGGGGGAGGGGGGGCAGAGAATTTTGAAGAACCTAATCTTGGTCCCACGAGGATCTTGCGCTGTGACCAGGCAAGTCTTCTCTCCACACAGATATATATATATATATATATATATATATATATATATATATATATATATATATATATATATATATTATATATATATATTATATATATTATATAATTATATATAGTATATATATATATATATATATATTATATATATAATATTATATAAGTATATATATATATATAATATACCTATATAGAAAAAATAGATTTTATATGATATATCTTTTTTGCAAAATTGTCAAATATATAAACAGTTATATCTATATATAGACGGTATATTTATATATATATAATATATATTTATATTATATAGTATATATATATATATATAATATAAATATCATTATATATATATACTATATATATATATATATATATATATATATAGGTTTCTTAAAAGCTCTTAGTTTTAGAATAATTCTGCTAGTATCATATTTTAATAAATAAAGTATTTAAAGATGTCAAATGTTTTTTATTTCTTTTGCATGATTAAATAGTAAGTTTTTTATTCTAATTCTCTACTATACTCTTAAAATCAAACTAATAAACATTATCAAAGGCTTTTTAAATACTTAACCATATAGTATGTCAATTGGCAGTAAATGGAACCATATAGTCAGATTCATATGTATTATTATAAATATGAAAATAATAGTAATATTCATTTAATATTATTACTAAAACAAAATAAATCTAATTTTTAAAATTCTTTGTCTGAATCAGTTCTTATAAATAAATATCTTTCATTAAATGTCTCATTATTACTTTGATAAAATAATTATTTTGTTATGAAATAGGCTACTAATTAACATTTTCTTGAAAATATAGGTCTCCAGCTGGAGAAGGTCAGAGACTAGTGGTCTGACTGGAACTTTAGCTGGAGACCTTTAAAAAGATTGGAGTTCCAGTTCATCTCTAATATTACCTATATATATATATATATATATATATATATATATATATATATATATATATATATATATATATATATATAATATATATATTATATATATATATATATATATATATATATATATTACCGGTATCTAAATTATAGTATTATATTCTTATTTAAATTATTATAATCTGATATATATATTAATTTATTATAAATATAATGTATAATATATATATATATTATATATTATATTATATTATATATATATATACTATATATATATTACTTAGGGATGGGCCGGATAGTTAATTAGCCGGATAGCCGGATACCGGAATATCCGGCTGGAAGTATACCGATATTTGCCGATATCGATAGTGAAATTAGCGGATAGCCGATACGGGTATCCGGCAGTCTGTTCTATGCGTCGGGCGGGGTGGACTAATAAAAAAAAAAATTTCTCAATCGTGGTAGTACTACAAGTTTTATTTAGATTATCTTTTAATTCCTAGAGAGTTTTTTATATTTTTAAAAATATAATACAATTTTAAGTGTCTGTTTCTTAAATAGAATTTTCACATTTTGAAAAATGCGAGTTTTTTTTAACTTCTGTTTTAAATGAAAAGTTATGGAAGATTTTAATTATATATTTTTTCAGTGTATACAGTTGAGTAGTAGCTTTAAACTGGCAAACTTAATTTTTGTTCCAAACAGCATAGTGGTTAAATCGCTTGGCCTAACTTGGCCCGATTCATCCCCCCCCCCATGAAAATTGATGATGGGGTGATTGGGCCGCCATTGTTATTCTTATTTTATGTAGCCTTATTATTATTGACATTTTTATTTCGTATAGCTAATTAAATATATATCAACAGTCAAAAATTGGTGAGAATTAAAATCAAAAACGAAATTTATCTGGAAAAATATGAAATTTCAAAATAGTGACAAAACTTGCCCACGAATGGGGTGAATTGGGTCACACATTTATTCTTAATTTTAATTTATCATTTCATTGAAACTTTCAATTAGTCTTCACTCAATTTTAACATAAGAATCAATTTACTGTATTAAGTAAAATTAAAATATAAATTAATTTTTACATAAAAGAGGAATGTAAAAAGATGACCCAATTCACCCACAATGGTGGTCCGATTCACCCCTTCCAACTGAGTCTAAATGAGCTTTATTTAAACTTTAATAAAACTATGATTAATAGAATTTACATTATTATTTTTTGTGTGCTTTAACCTACTATAGGGCCTTGATTTTCAGAAAAAAAGATCCAAAAGTGTATTAGGGGAAAGCTGGGGAGACGAAGTTATATCTAAAGTGGCCAACGTACCCGCCCGACGCTATAAATAAAAAACACAAAACGGGATTATATATCTATATATATATATATATCTATATATATATATATATATATATATATATATATATATATATATATATATATATATATATATATATATATATATATATCTATAATATATATATATATTATTTATATAGCCAGTCCTCCAGATTAGGTGCCCTGTATCTAAAAAAAAAACACTATATCTACATAAAAACTTAATCTATTTTTGAATTCAGCGTACATTGTAATGCAAGATAAAAAAAAAAAAATTAATAATTATTAATTTTAATAACTAATAAAAATATTATAATCGTATGTTTCCAAACTTCATTTAAACCTGATCCCCATAAACAAAATAACGTTTTCCCTTATACTCTTTCAATAACTTTACGCGGGAAACTAAAATAATGGAAAATTAAATTAAAAAAAATAAAAATTAAGTTAAATTAAAATTGAAATAAAATTGCATATAGTTTAGGTTAGGTCAGGTCAGGGTCATTCAAAAAAAAATTTTAATTTCTCTAGAACACTCTATCTATCATAGAGTGTGGTGTGTGTGTCGCGCGCCGCGCGTGGCGCGTATGTTCGCTAACATTGAAAGAAAATATTGGGGGACTCATGACTTTGGAACGCGAAAATTTTGGGGAACGAGAGAATTATCGTACATGAAACCTATTTTATTAATTATTATTACTTTTTTTATCTCACTTTATTTTATTTCTTCTTCATTTTCCTCCATTACAATGTGCGCTGATTTCAAAAATGTATTCAGTTTTTACATAGCTATCATAGTTTTTTTTTTTTACATACATGGGACATCTAATCTGGAGGCTGACCTATATATATATATATATATATTGCTAAACGGCGCAAGGGGGCAACCTGCCAATAGTGAAAAAAAAGAAAAGAAACCCTAAGCGCAGAAAGCTACTAGGAAAGAAGGTGATCGACTGATCAGCAAGAAAGCGCCAGCCCAGCCGTTGCGCAACTCTTTTGTAGAATAAAAATGAAAAAGAAGGTAAGAACACTGGATACTCGAGGTGTTACTAAGGAGACTATCTATTAAATAAAACGCAGACACACAAGTTCATATAAAGATATATAATTTAAAAAAAAACAGACATATATACAGTTTGTGCTTTGCACCATACAATTTTTCAACATAAAAAAATTTATACAAAATATAGTAGTTAATGAACGCGGACCCGATCGTAGAGGTAGTAAAATAGCACTACCAGAACGATCAATAGACCTATATAAATATAGGAATATTCTCGCGACTGATAGTCAATTCAGTACAAATTATTTAAATTATTTATATCAGACACTCTCGTGAGTGTCAGAATATGCCACAGACGCGTCAACAAGACAATTCACATAAGTATAACGATCAATCAACGCCGACAGGATCGCAGAGGTAATAAAATAGTATTACAAAAGCGATCAATAAACCTATATAAATATAGGAGTATTCTAGCGAAGAAAAAAAATACAAATGAACTACAAAATATACATATATATAAATATATGCATATTTACGCACTACAGAGAAATATAAGTATCGGAATATTGTCATAAACGGGAATACTATTCGATTACCCAAATAATTAATAGTTGGCTCTTTTAAATATAAGCGTAAGGCCAAATGGCAAAATAATGTATAGTAAAACAATAAAGATTATCGCGTTAACAATATCAGATTACACATGTGTAACCAATTGGCCACTCAGTTTAATACAAAAAAAATAAATATTAGTTAATCAAATTTGAGTGTAATACAAGAATTGAAACAGTTATCACCCCCGTGAGGGCAGAATATACATGTACACGAATTTATGTACATTTAAGGTGATTCAAGGTTACGACAATTAAGAGACTTTACAAACAATTTTAACTGCTATGTACGCATCAAAATATATCCAAGCAAGTTATTCCGCCTGTAATTAGTGACTACAACAATCTATGCGTATCGCAGGCAAGAACGGCTGTAAATCAATCAACAATGAGTGAAAAACATAACTTATTTATCTGCAGACATTCGACCCTCTGGTGTAATAAGTGTCATAAAGCGGCAGCATCAACGAGATAACCCGCAGCTTCGGCTATAGTCCGGCAATTATCAAGCCGCAAGTGAACAATGGCTAAATGGTGAAAGACCGGCCAGAGAAAGACTGAGACACTCAGGTCACGATCGAATATGTCTCATAAATTACTTGACCAACCGCGATCCCAGTATCAATCAGAATGAGACTCAAGTCGGAAGAATAACTCCGAGATTTGATCCCTGCAAAAACGCAGCTATCAGAGATCGTTCGCAGACTATTAAATTGGCAATGACAATTTTATTTGAAAGATTATTGCACAAAAAAATATAAAAGCAGGGTACACATACCCTTTAGCGGGGATCCTTTAAAAATGTAAAATTTGAAATAAATTGGCTGCAATTGAATTAAATAATTATATTAAGCGGCAGAGTACAATTAATGCCGCTATCACACTGCAGTTTGATACTTTTAATTCAGTCTTTTTAAAATATATCATACACCTAACCTGCAATGGAAGGGAAGTAATAAATATCTACAACAAAAATGTGGGCATGCATATTTTAACATATATATATATATATACATATATATATTAAAATACACATAGACCCTCTACTTAGCTTCAACGGCTAATCAAATTGAGTCTTAGCCTCCATCTCCAGGGTTATACGAGAGTTCATCTATACTTCCGCCCTGTGTCGGCAATCCACTCGTCGCTATCCGCTGAGGAGACACAATCTGGAAAGGGAAAAAATGAAATGGCAGCGAGCCCATTACATTATCCCCCACCAGAAAATGCCTCATTTTCTCAGCAACCCAGGAAATGATGGAAGCCATTTCATTTAGCACCAGGGTAA
>JABUQX010002386.1:65000-77722 GCA_015478945.1 Trachelipus rathkii | reverse complement strand
GGTATGTGATTCCAATTAAAATTATCACCTGACCTTTTTAACCCTCGCAACATAAGTTGAAGAATACGATCATTTGATTGATCGCTTTGTATTTCTGCATCATCGACATTAGTATGTTCCACAACTATTGTTCTTATGGAAAGTACGTTTACTCCTTTCACTTCAGATTGATTTCTTCCTCCAATTCCTTCTGCGACCACCAGAACTTCATTATTAAGACAATATAATAATTATTGCTGAGTCATGTCAGGTAAGAGATGATTCTCGCTCAACGCTGGGGCACCTAAAATTAGTGGAGGTCTTCCATATATTCAGAAGGAACTATAAAGAAAGCGGATGGTTGGATTTTGTATCCAGTTGAGAAAACCAATATTAGATTGACATAATGATATATGGGAATGCGTTCCTTTCTCCCAAATCCACTAATAGCCCTGATACCTACTTTCTTTGAAAGCAGCATCTTATCCGTTAACCCAAGAGAAGAAATTGTCTCGGATCCCACCAAATTAACACCTGCACCGCTATCAATTAAACACATTGAGTGTGGGGGGAAGCAATATATAAAATCAATCTATCCGCTCGCGTCACCATCAGAAGGTCTATTTATTTTCTTTTTTGACAAGTTTTTTATTTTTTTTACCATATGCTCTGCTATTCAATAGGATCCATTATTGTTAATGGGGGACTTAACAGGTCATGACTGATAAAGGAAATTAAGGGAAAAGTCCCTGATCGCAATCCTTTCGCCAAGGGGGGACTCAAAGTCTGTATAGGATGTGACTACAAGTTAGTTTATAAAGATTCTTCTGCGTTGGTCACCCCCTGCATTGACGCTTCGTCAGTGGGGGGATTGCTTCTGACAAATTATCCAGGAAATTTAAAAAATATGGGCGCCAAAGGGGTAAAGATTATCTTCACATTCTAAGGACTGAGCCTGAACACGTCTTCTGTTGAAACGTTGATTTACGGGCATTTCATTATTAAAGGATTACATTCTTAAATACTATTTAATGTACTCTACAGGAGTCAGCTATTTCGGACGGGTTGTTTCCCAGAACGGAAGCTCCTCTGTCTGGAACAATTCATTCATACCAGATGAGACCTTCTTACAGAACGGACACAAAACAGGCGTTTACGACATTTGAGGTATACGGGAGTGTTGTGTAAACGGCACTCCATTTTATAATCTGTTCGCGTTTCTTACAAATGCTAGCATATTCCTAATACTTGTTTAGCAGTTCTTTCATTCCTATGTCCAACTGTGTCGGCAAAATTCACATACGTAAAAATAGTTTCCTCTTAAATATCTCCTAATATAATGACCTGGATATTTCATTGGGGGGCAGAAGCATTGTTTTGGAAAGTACGGGTTATTTGGCGTCGTTCATTTCGGGGATAAATTATCCATTTACGGGTCGATCTAGAAGCCACGATTTAATCTTCTGGTTATTGTAGTGTTAGAAACTCTTCTTCCAGTCTGTTTGTCCGGCAAGCCAGAATTATGAGGACGACCTATCTCTTGATGTAGAGCGTTTACTACCTTTTGCCTTGAAGAGGGGATATCTGTCAACTAGGAAGCACAAGGAATCATGAAGACCAGATTCCAAGTTGCATTCTTCAAGTCCTCCTGGGTGGTCCGTCTTCTAGTTTACGTAGAGGGTATCTCGCGTATCGTGGAATTGGGCGAATGTGGGCTCGGATCGATGATCAGGGAAAAGTCCGCAAAATCCACAATTTTCCCAAAGGGGTATAGACCGATGTTCCATCCAAGTCGTTCATTTCTTTTCAATATTTGGCGAAACAATCTCTATGTAGGTCGAGTTATAGTGGGGTATAGATAACTATATAGAGGCGGGAAGGATCCGTAGAGAAGTGCGTGCGCATATCGAGCCCACGATATGCACGACTACTGTTTCAATCGGAGAGCAAACATTCGAATGATTCTCCTCTATTTAGACGGAGCGATGACAGCCTTCAGCGGAACTCTATTCTTCGTTTTGTTCATCTCGGGTACAACCGTAACCACTATTATCTGGCCACAAGAGAAATAAATCGGCAATCTTCCTTGGTTCAATAATCGGTACAGATACCAGGAAACGACCCTCCATTCTGCGTTCCAAAAAGCAGCGTAACCATTGTGAGGACGTTTGGTAGTGCTAAACTACGAATAGGATTCAAAAATCTGCTAGAATACACCACCAAATGCCTGTCATCTTCAAATCGTACTTACCGATCTAACAACCTTAGCTTTTGGGCAGATATTTTGAGAAGTGGAAGATAAAAGCAGCAATGGCTTCTTCCAGAAGATCTATTCGTTGTTTCATTTCAGGGCCTGAGTACATCTTATATAAGATATTCAGTTCTACGAAGAAGGCCTTGTATGACGGTTATAATGTGTGTTTTATTTGGCTTTCTAGGGGGGATATAATTGAGGATTTGGATTATATAGGGGGTACCAACATCATGACATTTCCGATAGTCAATGGGGTATTGTCAATTCCTATCCTAATCCATAAAAAATCTACCTATTTAGGGGGGGAATACAGGGAACATGACTGTATGAAGGGTTTGTGAAAAAAATTCATGGCACTGTTGCCAGGATATTTCCAGTATATCACTGCGTTGGAGTAAGTGTCTTTCCCGATTTCGAGGAGGTGGATAACTCCTACGCGGGTTAAATTTTTAAAAATCTTTTCCATTATAATCATCAGGGGCGCTCTGGCATTAAGGCCATTAGTAAAAGACTCATACTCTTGTGTCATTGGATCTAGGTATATATATATTAGTCCTCTGAATCAATCTTACTGTCCTACTACTACTACTACATATTCCTCACCATAATCAGACACTTCTGAGGTGTGGTGGGCGTATTGGGATTTTAATTTAAAAATAATTGCGCATCATTCTTTATTTTGTTTATTTCAACTTTTAATTTTAGATTTCGAAAATACGTTGTAGAAATTAAGTACTTTACACCTCCACCTTCCACATTCTCTACATTACTTCCCAACTTACTTCTACAGGAGTTCTATCGGACGTGAAAGTAGGTTTTGTCAGTGCTATGTTGGGCAGAGTAGCTTGTTTTCTACATCTGAGCTTCCAACATCTAACGAGGTCAGTATACCTTCGGAATTATCGAATATAATGTCACATTTTATCTTATATCAGCCATATTTAAGGATTTATTTCTCAAGGGAAAGCTAGAATTTAATTTATTTAATTTAATTTAATATTCTCGAATTGCTTAAGATTTTTAACATTCATTCCGAAACCATGGGATTTACAGAAGAATCCTTTGAAGCGAAAGCGGTGAACCAGAGTCTCACAAACCTACTCAAAAAATGTAACGCGAAGGACAACAGAACACAAAGGTCCCTGTTGCGGCGCCATTTAAGAGGCTATTGTAAGGAGAGAGTAATCCCAGGATCCATATTTATTAGATATGGATCTAGAAATACGGCGAATAATCCCGTACGAATACTGGAATTTACTTCCTGTAATATTAAAATATATAAATAATTAATATAGTATAGTTAGTTAAAGTTTGTTTATTTAACAAACTTAAAAAAATCACTTCCCAAGTAAATGAGTTTATAAGAAAGAATTTACAGTTACAAGTTAAAAATATATATATAACCTGACTCGCCTAATTATAAGAGAGATCAAGAGACGAAACTTCCGACACTCCTCATAAACCCGCCTAAGCTTCGCTAAAGGGGATTAGATATCTCTGGAAAGCCAACTTATTTGTGTACCACTCGTCACACAAATGCAGATTTATCAGAAGGGAACTGGTATACGTCCACATCTATATACAGAGTCAAATTACTCACACTATACCACGATTATTTAAAGTGTGGTTTGAAAGAACACCTAGTATTTTGTCATACTTACTTTAGAATATAAACAACTTATAACACAAAAATTTTACACACTCAAGAAATACATACATACTACAGACCAACCTGATTAATGATAAGTAACCGGGGGCCGTATTAATATTAACTAATAGTAGTTTTATAATATACAAGCAATTCGAGAACGAGGGAGTGGGAACTTTAGAATAAATTAACACAATACTACAAAATTCATTTATATAAAATTCAAAGTTATAATTAAATCATTTTTGTCCATTTTAGTTCAATTTATTTGCACTTTACCATTATCATTTCTTAGAAAAATAACTTAACTTGTTATTTCTGTTCAGTTTTCCTTTTTCCGTTAGAACGGAATTCCATCCAGTCACGTGATTTTCAGATTTTATTACGTTTGTGGGGATGGTAGAAGGGTTTGGGCGATTATTGACTTTCCGAAGTAGATTCGGGAAAGGGACGGTTAAGAAATTTGCTGCAGCGAAGTCGAATAATAGTGACCCAGAATTAGGACGACTTCTAAAAATCCCAGAGGTAAGTTCTATAATTAAGATGATTCCACGAAAAGGACCTAAGATAAAGACCGGCTATATGATAGCCCGGCATATAAAGACTTCGGCTATCATGATAGTGCAATAAATTCTTAAACTTTTCTTTAATAATTTACATTTACTTTCGAACATTATGCTTTTGTAATTAATTTTTAACTTATTCTCTATAAATTGGTTTGCTTTGCAGATACTCACCCGTATCGGAGGAGTCCGACGAGAGGTCTTTATGAATGCAAACTGGGGGGATAAGGAGGTTCAGCACGAAGTAACTGGAAACGAATAAGTATTTTGTATAATTTTTCTTTTATAATTGGATGAGTTTAAAAATTTAGGTTTTAATTGATAAATGTGGCTCTCGTTTTGCAACTCGGTTTAGGAAGAGACATTATAATTTCCACTCACCTGTCAACGTCTTTTTAGAAATCTAACAGATGACCTTTCTTAATCCAAAAGGTAGTGAACTTTCACCGAATTGTAATCAGCAACAGGTTTTTATTGTATAATTTGACTTTGGCAATGTAAATCATCAGAATTATCCATTAGAATTTAATAACACTTACATAAGAAACTCAGCGAATCAACAATGTTATTAATATTAATAACAATGACTTAGAACACATAGATATAAAGCACTATTACAGTATATTGAGTGTTAACTTATTAATCATTCAATGAACATTAAATCAATGAAATAAAAACAGTGTTTCGGACATGACTTAATCGATAAATAATAACTAATAGAACCAAACTTTTGTATCCAACATGTTCATTCTGAACAATTAATTCTATTCATGAAAAACAAAAAAAACATGAGGGGCGTTTCCACTCCCCCTCATCCACATAAATATCAATATATATTCATACTACTAATTATAATATTATATATATACTATATATATTGAATAAAATATAAATAGATATATAAATATATAATACTATATACTATATATATATTATATATATATAGTATATATATAGTTCTATATATATATTCACAATATAATATAAAATATATATTATTAATATATAATTATAGTAATAATAATATACTTATAGTAAAATAATTAATTCTATATTAACATATATACTAGTTAATTAACTTAGAATAAGTATATATAGTACAATAAAATAAATAATATATATCATCCTAGTTCACCCAGCCTGGGAGGTAAAGGTGACGATAACATCTTGCATCCAGGAAACAGTAAAATAAGTAGCAAGCAATATGACCGCCGAACGTTTGAAAAAGAAAAGCTCAGCCTATACCGCCAGCCGCTCCTTCATTCCTTTTAGAGAGGAATCGTCGCAGCACAGAAAAATACTTGACCCTAGAGCTTGCACACGGGACGCTGAAAGGACCCTCACGATCGGACAACAAACCCGTCAATAAGTGGGATTCAATTACTTGGCTCAGAGGTGGGCCACAACTATTACCCCCTCACAGAATCCCCTGCCATTCACTCCTATAGTGCACCTTTATTCTCGATTCTCGGATAACTGTCCCCCTTCCACTCAGGATCAATTAATGTTACTGAACTCAATTCAACTTTTATCTCGATCTACCAGTTCAAAATCGGATTTGCCAGCAACACTCATCGACACTATTACAATCCCGCTGTTAAGCCAACTAATAATCAATCCGCATCTTTCACTTATGACACAAACCATATTCAGTTACGTTTCTATTTATTCTCTCATTTATCCCTTTCTTCACACAATACAACTCTTTAATACTCTTCGATTCCTGCATAGTGATGAATTGCGTTTGATTGACTAGATTGCCATCCATCCACATCTGAACACAGTAAACACCTGGCTTCGGCAACTGAAGATCATGCACATTAATGTTCGATCTATACATTAATAACACAGGTAAACACAACGTACCTACATGTAAGACCGTAGCTGTTATTCAAGGAACTTAGTCCCTTTGCAGTACCAGCAACGATCATTAAAATATGCACAGGCCACCTTCTTGCCATTCACAACGTTACCTACAATCGCACTTCTGAATCGTGAGGTACTCAACCGGCGTGAAAATATCACAATATTTAAACTGATAGAAACTTTTCCAGCTGCTCACCATCTCTAACATAACTTACACAAAGGACGTCCTTTACTGCCAAGGTATCAAAAATTCCTCTATCTTTACTTTCTTACTGTCAAAAACCTCTTCCCGTTTACACACCTTGCCAAACTCTCCAGTTTTACCCTACCTAACCTCTCAAACTCTCTTCAGATATCACCACACAGAAACTAATTGCCTCGCGGGGATATCTGGAGGCTAACCACACAACTCTCTGTCCATCTCTATCATTCCTCAACACCTCCTGCACCCCACCTCTAATATCTTCTACACCCAGATACCATATAACAAATTGAATATAAACCAAGGAGACATAGCAAATCCCTGCCTCACTCAGCTATGAATAATTAAAATCACACGACCTCCCTTGTATTACATTACACGCGCTTCACGTATCGTCATACATAATTTGATTCCATTCAGAAGCCTACAACAACACCATATGATATAAATACCTACAATAGACTTCCCTAATATAATCCAATCCTGTACTGACTTGTTGCATAATCGCACAAAACACCTAAATACAATCTTATTCTCTTCTTCCCCTCAGTTTTCTTCAATCATTTGTTTCAATGTAAAGATTTGATACACGCATCTCCTCTACCATTCTAAACGCACCTTGTTTATCCCCAATCAATCCTTCAGTCACTCGGCGCGAACGATCTTCAGACCGTAAAATAGCCAGAAATACATCTTACACACACTCAAAAAAAACATAGTTTCCCTCATAATTCCTACAGTTACCCTTACCCATATGAGGGTAAGCTATTACCTGCTCTTCCTCCACGAAGTCGTCTCGAACTAATACCCTCACATAAACGCTTTGTTGACACAACTTCAATCCAGAATCCCAATCTATCATCTCGTCTTTCGTTCGTTGATTCCTTCTACCAAGTAATTGTTATCGGTCACTACTGAGTTTACCATCTTTCAAAACTTTCTTCACAATACCCATTTACCTAACCTCTTTATCTAATTAACTATAACTCACCCAAAAATACCTTTTCATTTTATGCACCATCAAACCACACGATTACCTAATCGCGGCTTTTCATTTCCTGCAAGTTATGCAGCATTTATCGAGTTTTCGCTCCGATCGTTCCCCTAATCCATTTCATCAGTTACGAAATGACTGTTATTAATAAATTCTAAGCAGATTCCCCTATATTCTCATTCTCGTTTACCTTCCACTTCACCTAAGAAAAGAGCTTCCTATTGGCCTTGTAAGTCCCATTTCATCCTCCTGTCCAAATCTGTTCTCATATGACCTCTTTTTTCACTCCTATGTTATTGCCACCTTTTTAATAAATTAGGTTTTTTCCTCCTTATATAATTCTCAACATCTTTCTTTTGAGACAACCCCATCATTGGTTTTAGTACATTCAACCACGCTCTTTTTTAATTATTAAATAATATAATATATATATATAAATATATAATATATATAATATATATAATAAATATATATATATATATACTTATTATATATATATATATATATATATATATATATATATTAGTCTACACGAACAAATGTATTAAGAAACTCATAGAAAATCCGAATCATCACATACGTCATTTAATGAATGCCCATTCAAGTGAAAAATAATTGTGTGAGCAGTAAGTATCAAATTTGTTGCGATTAGTGATACTATCAGAAAAAATAAATGTCATTAGGTGCTATACTCAAGAAGCAATTTTCCAAAAAGTAGCTAAACTAAAAAACAATAATTTCTATGGTTTAAAAATTTCTCAAGCTCTTCTTGGACAAGTTTATTAGCAAAGTGGATGTTTTGCCTTATATGTCAAGTGTATAACTTACATTTTATTATTTAAATGATGTTATATTCCTGAAGGTTATTGCATACATGTTACAAATGTGAGAGCTGACAGAAGTAAAAATGCTGAAGTGAAAGAAAGTAGAAAGTTCTACAACCATTGCATAAGGATGATACGAAAGAAAAAAAAATAGATATATACCTATATATATTATATATATCATATACAAATAACTATACTATATATATAGATATAATATATAATCATATATATAGGTATCTATATATTATATATATAATAATTTAAATATGATATATAGTATTCATCTACCTGTAGTATTACTAATTATAGTACAATATACCCTATATATAATACCCTCCATATCATAGTACGTACATATCTATATAATACAATCTATTATATATATATATATATATTATAGATATATACGAATAATACTATTAACATACTAGTAATATATATAATTATATAGATACTACATACTATACAAATATATATATACTGTTATATATAGTATATATATATAATAATATATATTATATATATAATATATATATATAATATATATATATATAGTATGATACTATATATATGAAGAAATATACAAGGTGTTCTATATGTACAATTGTGATATACTATCTAGAAACTATTTTTTTTGTAGACAAATCCAAAAATGTGATTTAAACTAATAAGTAATAACTAAGGTGAAAGGAACTAACTTACTTTAATAAAGAATTTCTCTGAAAAATCTTCAAGGGCACTTGCTAGCAAATTACTACAGCACCATATCACCAGTTCTGATGAATGAATGGTACAAAGAAGCCACATAAGTGTTGGTTTTTGTGATACTACAATGGAAGGCAGGAAAAAACAAAAGGCATTTATCCTTAAAAAATATATAAAGACTGGTCCCTTAATTAACTTAACAGAGGTATTGAAGGAATTTACTATTTTCTTCTAAGCAGTAAGTTATTTCTTTACTTCTGAATTGCATTTCGAATAACAGAAGTAATATAAATTCAATAATAATTACAGCCTTCAAATGGCATTAACTTCATCAAGTTCAACTAGGGAATAGGGTGTATCACTGGGATTGTATTGTACTTAGTTTTGTAAATATAGAAATATATACATGAATATATTGTTGAGCTAGTATCATGATATGGGACTGCAAATATATACTTAGAATGTCAGAGGTTGTAAATGTGCATGAAGGATATTGTATGAACTGAAAGTGCAAAACACTATCGATTATAAAAAAGCCTACGCGGCATTATTAACGCGCACATTAAATCTACAAGTAATTCAAAAATCACAATTAAACTATATCACAAAACAAGAAAACTTTCTTTCTGCTTTTCAACTAAGGATACCTTGTAGTTAGATCACTCGAGTCGTTTACACATTCGCATGTCGAGTCTGACTGTACGTCCGACATATATTGGTTACATCGACTAATGATTACGATAGGGCATACCAGCACCGCTTTTAACCCAGTAAAATATACGATCATTTATTCACTGAGCATAACAGACAACTGTACCTGATATTCTCAAACTCTTTAAAATTTTACACTCTCATGTGAGCCCCAAAACTGAAAACTAGCTGAGGCGTTATTTACCCTAAAACATCTAAAACCAGCTTAACATAAAGTTCAAGTATTGTCCCTTTAGTTAAATATTGTATGAACTGTCACTAATATAAAATCTAATGTGAAATATTAGAATTTTAAATCTTATTTTATAATTCATTCAAATTGTTAGAATCGAAACTTTGAATCTGTCCGAGGTTTACGGACGAACCGGTCAGGATCTAATAAATATAAATAATGCTCTTACTTTCTTTGCAAATTATTCTCTAGATTTATATCGAGAAAATTAAACTGAATGATCAGAAGAAAATATTTAGGGATTGGAAGTAAAAGTAAAACTAATTAATAAATAATAGATAATAATAATATATATAATGATAATATATAAAATATATAATAATAATAATAAATATAATGAATATATAATAAATAATAATAATAATCAATATCATACTTTAATAAATGATATAATTTATAATTATATTATAATTATAATTATATATACATTAATAATTATAATTATAATTATAATTAAATAATTATAATTATAATATACATTATAATACTATAATATAATAAAATATATAATAATATACAATAATAATATATAATAATCATCAATAATAAAATAAATATAATTAATAATAATAATAATAATGATTTAGGATACTTTTCAATAGTTTTCCATTAAATACTTATTTTATCTAAAAGAAAACTGTTAGATTTTGACATTTTTTTTTATTTGTTAACGTTTTTCACTTCTTTCGAATTTATAAAGTGCATATTGTATCTAAAATAAGGAACTTTAATTGAATTCTAAGGTCTCAATAAAAGGTAAATTTAATGTTATAGTCCTTATACTAACATAATTTATGAATTATTATAATTTTTTATTAGATTTATTATAGTTTCAAAGTCCGGAAGTTGCACGAAATTTTTAAAGTTCCTATGGCTTTATACGAGAAAAATCGCTACAATCGTCTTCAGGCGACAACTTAGAGATGAGTGTTTTGTATGTTATATCATTATACAATTTTTCGCGCAATTTGATTGGCTGAAAGATGTGAACATTATATAATAAATCTGATATGTGCCTCGCATTGATCCGACAAATTTAGAGATTCAACCTATAATTAATTTAATCTCATTTAATTGAACCGCTTTTCAGCGGCATTTATTATATATACTATATACTTATATATATTATAAATAATATATATATATTATATATAATATATATATATATATATATATATAATATATTATATATTTATAAATATATATTTACTATTAATGGTATCGTAAAATTATGAAATTTGAAAAAAGGAATTGCTTTATTTTTTATCTCATCTGGTCAGTCATCTCCGCATCATAGTGATGACGCTTCGCACTGAATCTTATAATATATATATCATCATATATTATATATATATATAAGTATATATTATATATATTATATATATATATATTATTATATATATAATAATTATATATATATATATATATATGATATATATATTATATAATATTATATATATATATATATATATATATATAAAATATAAATGCACACGTTTTATATTCATTTCACAGATATATATCTATATATATATATATATATATATATAATAATATATATTTTTATAAAATATTTAGAGGAGATCTACCTCTATTTCTCATACTACACTCTTCCAATCATATATATATATATATATATATATATATATATAGGTATATATTTAATATTATTATTATATATATATAATATAATGATATATATATCTATATATATATATATATATATAGTATATATATATATATATATATATTATATATAATTTATATTATATATATGTTTGGAAAAACATGTTTTTTTAAAAAAACATGATTTTTTTAAACCAAAAACCATTGTTTTTTTAAATAAAACAAATAAACCAATGTTTTTTTTTGTTTTTTGGTTTTTTGTTTTTATATTTTGATGGTTTTAATATAGTTTTTAATGGTTTTATAAATTCGTTAAAGGAAAATCATTGATTATTTGGGGTAATAGAAGTGCTAAATATTTTAAATTCCTTAATAATTTCTTAGATTCTTAATTTCAAATTTCTGATAACTGTAACTGGTACTAAAAATTCTTATTATTTTTGAGTTTTAACTTAAACTCAAAATAAAGAAATAAGAGGTATATTATAACTATATAAACTCTATCTGAAAATAAAGGTTATACTTTATTATTTACAAAAAAAAACAAACAAAAAAACAAAAACAAAACATTTAAAAAAACGGTTGCTAACTCCACATACGAAGATGTCAAAATGACTTCTTATTACCTTTGATATTTTCAATACTAGGAAATATATATATCTATTATTTATATTACCAATCGAAGTAAAGGTAATATCCCTTTCTTATATCTTTACATATATATTAAGGTTATATACATACTTATATCATTTTTATATATAGATAATCTATAAAAGTAAATTATATATAGTATATAATATATATGATATATATATTTGATATAAGTATATAATTATACTATGATATATATATACTATATATATATATATCTATTATATATACTATGCTGACAATATGGCATACCTTTTTTTATATATAACCTTCTCATCCAACTTTACTATGAGTTATCTGACAGAATGAGGGAGTACATTTAAGTCAACCAGAGACTCATGCAAATCGGTAACTTTAAATCGAAATGGAGTGGAGAAATTGCTCTTCAAATTTATACAAATTCAGCGATACTCATTTTCCACTATTCATTGCTTTGAATCTCATCCCTGGAAGTACTCGCGGTT
>JABUQX010002386.1:50000-60000 GCA_015478945.1 Trachelipus rathkii | reverse complement strand
GAAGGAACGAAAAATGAAAGAAATATTGAATTAAAAATTTGGTCAGAGGCGATCAAAATAGTAATTTATTTATGAATTTTTGAGTTTTTGTGAACACATATGTATGAATATATGAAAGATAAAAATGAGATTTAATATATATATATATATATATATATATATATATATATATATATATATATATTTTCTTTACATATACCTTCATTTTATATGGCTAACTAAATTGATTTTATTATAAACATATTTGGATATATATTTCAAATAAATATAATATATATATATATATATATATATATTATATTTTTTGTAAACAATATATATATATATATAAAATATAAAAAAAATATTAAATATATATATATATATATATATATATATATATATATATATATATATATATATATATATATATATATATATATATATATATATATATATATATAGATATATACTATAGATATTTATATATATATATATATATAATATATATATATATATATTATATAATAATTATATATATATATATATATATATATATATTATAATATATATATACATAGGATTGGCCGACGCACGGGGTGCCGTGACGTGCGGTGCGTGGTGCGCTCATTTTGGTGCGGTGCGCGTGCGGTGCGCATCAAAATTTCAGCGACCTGGTGCGTGCGCGGCGTGCGAAGAAAAAATAAAGTTGCTGTGTTGCGTGCGGAGCACGAGAAAAATTGGTGGTGCGGTGCGGTGCGTGCGTGGTGCGGGCCTTTTGATCGCACCGCACCGCACCAGCTTCCCGACAAATTTTAAAAATGAAAAAAAATGAAAGGAAGAAAATTTGACGTTGGATTTATATATATATTATATATATATATATATTTTATATATATATATATATATATATATATAAAAATAATATAAATATTTAACAAAAATAATTAATTGTGTTAAGGAACTGTAATTTAATTTTATATTTATTTTAAAAAAAAATATTTTAAATTAAATTTTATAAGAAAATTGTTTTTTATATATTATATATGCCCCTTCAGTAGCAGTGTATTGGCTATAGGATTCATCAAAAGCGAATAAGAGTAGGAAAGCAGGTTTACCAAAGTTATTTTTTGGAACAAGAAAATTAACGATGTAGGATCATTTAAGTTTAGTACAAACACGCTTAGCACGTCTGATATTCCTGTTCCGAGGTTTATCAAAATTAACGAGTGATAGGTAAACTAATAGTTTTCCATTTACGATGTTCATTGTCCCATCATTAATGGTACAATAACAAATGTAACCGAACCATAAATTTAGAGGAGAGGAAGTGCTCAATATCGTCCTCTCTCATGAATTCTATTCCTTGACTGTCATTGTCTGAGGATATTAACACTCTCTTCGGAGTAATTACGAGAGGATGAAAAACAAGTGTTTGCTGATTATCATAATGATATCTTTAAATGATTGGAGAACAAAGATACAATTGGTTAGAAGAGAATTGTCATGGAATGGGAAGACTTATTTTATTATCAGGGCGGCCGTACTGGCATAGAGATTCATTAAGTTCTTGCAACCTTAACATAATTTCAGAGTAACGTCATGTATTACTGAAAGTTAGCGAACTTTAATTCTGGCCTGTATTTTATTTAGTTCTTACTGAGCCATGGTCGAATTATTAAAGTGTGCCGCAATTGACCTATATTTTGAGAGAACTTCGCTGACTCTTGTTTGAGATGTCACAACATTTCTAATGTTGATGACTGACGGAGTTGGTGTTGTTCACTCAAGAAAGAAACAGAATTTTCTTTATATTGGCTCCAGCATCTCTCGTGACACAGTGAACATCATCTGGGGATAGATTCCATTTTGGCAACATTCCATTAAATACGACCCTGAGATATTCACCTGTATGACGTTCAGTGAAAGGTTCAGAGCACGACACAAAATTTGGCTTCTGAAATAATTGTCAACGGCATGACTACTCAGAGAAAACAAAGAAACTGTTGATTGAGTATCTGACCATTCGTCGGTGGAGAAAAGCTAACTTGGATGATTTTTTGATAAGAGGTATTAATTCTGAAACTTTAGTTTTAACTCTATCATACTTTTTCTTTCAAATAATATCTCTGTAGTATTTCCTTTGAGTAGTGTGTTGAAAGAGACCGATACTTTCGCTAGCAGAACAAAACCAAGAATTTCAACGTGACGAAACAGAAGATCATTCATTACTATAATTTCTGTAAATTTACTACATCTATCTTTTATGATTTTTCGTTTCATTGTCCCATATATTTGTATTTTATATTAGTTTCAAGAGTAATCTGATTCGTTCTTAAAGCTGGAATTGGGGTTCCTTTACTCTTTTTCTCATTTTTCCTTTCTACAATTTCCTTGTCATTCTTCCTTTCCAAGAATAATTACAATTGCAAAGTGTACGGTTTGCGTTGTCATGGGAAACAATATCGAAGTAATCCCAAAGCACACTGGATAAAGATACCATTGCGGAATTGCTTCAACAGTTGATTTCGAGCGAATATACTCACAAGTATGAGCCTATCAATATTAATATTGCTAGATTTCGACTGCAACTCAAATTACTGGCACTACCTTGAGACGGCACTAGTCAGCTCATTCTAATCAATCTCTCACAGAAGTTGTTAAATTTTCTAACAAGTTCCGCCAGAACATTTTCTAATCGCATTCCGAGTTTCCGAGTGCGAATGCAAATAATTTATTTTTAATATTTGTGAATGCGAAAGTCAATGCCAGAATATACATACATATATATAAATATATATATAATAATTGTATATAATATATATATATATATATATATATATATATATATATATATATAATATATATATAATATTATATATATATAATAATATATATATAATATATATATATATATATATATATGCGAAAGATAAAGACGAATATATATATATATATATATATATATATATTATATATATTATATATATATATATATATTATATATATATAATATATATAATATATATATATATATATATATATATATATATATATATTATAATATATATTATTTCTCCTTCCTCCCCAAGACTGTAGTTATAAGCTGAGCTATGATCCGGGAAAAAAAAGTAGTAGAAGAATATGACACAAGTCGAAAAGAAAAGGCCCAGCCTTACCGCCCCCTCTATACCTATAGTGAGAACTCTTCTTCAGTCAGAAATCCTACTCAGAGCTTCATCGACCAAAGACGGACACTCACTATGCATATCGTAAAGCATAGGCGTTCTATCATCTCCCCGAGTTCTCTATCAATCTCTTATACCCCCTCACAAAAACCCTCCATTCACTCCTAGTATGCACCTTTTATTCTCGCCCCTCTGCCAAACTTCACATCTCTCTCCTCAAAACATGCATCTGATTCAATCATCTTCGCGTTCTCACAGCGGTCTATCCCAACACACTCACCACTATACATCCGCTTAACCAACCATGTTATCATCTTTCCATATGCCTATAATCTGTGTCACTCAATGTCGTACTTTCATTTATTCTTTTCATGTACTCTCCTTCCATACCACATAATTCTCATACGGTAGTGCGATGCGATGTATCAATCTTTTCACAACCTAACACATCTAAAGATTGCCATCTGAACACATTGAACTGTAGATCTATACCTCTTATTCCAACCAAAGTCTCACTACTAGACATTAACACAGGTAACAACATGACCCTCATGTAGACCCTAGCGCACTCAAGACTTAGTCCTTTTACGTCCACCAACGATTTAATTGCACCAGCCACCATCCTGCCATTCACACTTTCCTACTACACTCTGCATCATTCCTGTTCCTTTTTCATCCAACATATATCCTAAATATTTTAAACTCAGAACACTTGTTCCAAGCTACTCACCATCCAACACAACTCAAGAAGAGACTGTCCTCACCAAGGAGCCATAACCTTACTCTTATCTACGTTTACTTCAAACCCCTCCTTTACATAGCCTGCCAAATCTCTCTACCAAATCCTCTTAATGAACTCTCTTCAGATTTGCACCACAACAAAACCAATCATCCGCAGTTATAAGTAGCGTAGGCACCCTCCACTTACCTCATTCTCATCATTCTAAACACCATTTCTGCCACTCCCCCATCTCTAATCTTTTCATAACCCCATCCATATACAAATAAATAACCAAGGGGACATAAACACATCCCTGCCTCACTCCGTTTATTAATATTAAAACCAATCACTTTTGACACAATTTATTCTTATTACACACTTTTCACTATCGTCATACATTACTTTTGATTCCATTCAAAAAGCCTACCACCAGCCCACCATACATTACTACCACCTACCATTAGGCTTCCCCTATATAATCCTATCATACGCCTGTTGCAAATCCATAAAACCTAAATACAATTTATTCTTCTTCTCCCTCATTTTCTCCATCATTTGTTTCAATGTAAAGATTTGATCCACCACGCCCTCTACTACTTCCTAAACGCACCCACCTTGTTCTTCACCAAATCAGTCCTTCAGTCACTCGAC
Source organism: Trachelipus rathkii (assembly GCA_015478945.1). Classification (NCBI taxonomy): domain Eukaryota; kingdom Metazoa; phylum Arthropoda; class Malacostraca; order Isopoda; family Trachelipodidae; genus Trachelipus; species Trachelipus rathkii. The sequence continues at coordinate 55,461 of JABUQX010002386.1, read as the reverse complement.
GCACTCTTTCGACTAAAAATACCAGCATATATCTCCCTACAACACTCAATAACTAATTTCCCTATAGTTCCTACAGTTCCCCTTATCTCCCCTTATCCTTATATAAGGGCTACTATTACTGCTCTCCTTCCAATCCCTCGGGAACTATAAACTCCATAAACGCTTTATTACACAACTTCCAAATCCAATCAATAACCATCTCGCCTCCGTTCTTGATCATTTCACCAGTAATTCATCTATACTGCAGATTACCATTCTTCAACTTTCTCCCTCTACCATTACCTCCTCCGTTGCTAATTGACCTCATTCCCCAAAATACCTAATTCCTTCTTGCACCATTCCAAACCCCACACACATTCACTATCAAATCTTTTTCATTACTGTTAATATTATACAGATTCTCGAAGTTCTTTCCACACTCCCTTTCACATCCATTTCATCAGTAACAAAAGCACCATCCCTATCATTATTCTAAGCAGCGTTCCCTTATTCTCATTCTTAACCTTCGCGCTTCCTTCCAGAAAGAGCTTCCTATTTTCCTTCTTTAAGGCCAAATTTCATCCTCCTTCCCAAACACTGTTCATTACCTCTTTTTATTTTCTTAACTTATTGGCACCTTTTAGAATTTCTTTTTTTTCCTCCTTATTACTTCCAAACATCTTTCTTTTTGAAACTTCATCATATATATATAGTTATATATATATATAATATATATATATATATATAATATATATATATATATATATATATATATATATATTATATATATATTTAAATATAAAAATAATATAATATAAAATATATATATATATATATATATATAATATATATATATAATATATATATAATATAGATTTATATATATGTATAAAAATTATATATATATATTATATATATATATTATATATATAAATATATATATATATATATATATATATATATAATATTATATAATAATATATATTATAATATATATATATATATATTAAATATAATATATATATATATATATATAATATATATATATAGTATATATATATATATATTATATATATATTATATATATATATATATATATATATATAGCAGAATCATTCAGCATTCTCAACAATCTGGAGCAACTAATCAAAGAACCCACACACATCTTCCAAACCAATTCTTGAACACACTTGACCTATGTTCACCACTAGTCCTTCTCTCTCTATAAATACCACCACCTTCGCTCCTATTGGCAGTAAATCTGACCACAACCTTATATCTCCTTAATTTAATACTTTCTCTCCAACAGCTCCATCCTGCCCTATGCGTTTTTTTTCTGGCACTTTGATCGGGCTGATTGGGGGCCTTGCGTCGCTTCTACGCTAACTATAATTGGAATGACTGCTTTAACTCTGATGACGCTTGGGCTTCTGCCACTAAAGTGAGAGCTGTAATCGTTGACGGGATGAGCAGGTTCATTCCTTCTTCGACTAAATCTTTCTCTCCACATAATCCATGGTTCGATCGTGCTTGTTCTCTGGCCATTCAGGCTAGAGACAGCGCGTATCGGGAGTGGAAAAATTCTCGTTCTCCTATCACTCTCGCTAATTTTCACTCAGCTAGAAATCGTTGCAGGGATACTCTTCGACGAGCAAAGAGGGCTTTCATCAAACGAAAGTGCGCTAACCTCCTTGGTTCTCTTACTGACAAATCTTTCTGGCATCTTGCCAAAAACATCTCTAACAACTTCTGTAAATCTGCCTTTCCTCCTCTTATTCGATCTGATTGCTCTGTTGCTAACTCTCCAACTGAAAAGGCCAATCTCTTCGGCCTCCTATTTTCCTCTAACTCAACCCTGGACGATTCTGGCATTCCTCCTCCTTCTCCTCTCAGATGTCCTATGTCTTTACCTGTGATTACATTTGATCGGGTACATGGGCTCCTGAGATCTATGAACGTTAGGAAGGCGGGTGGCCCGGATGGCATTCCTCCCCGAGTTTTGAGGGAATGTGCTTACGTGCTGACTCCGCCCCTCGTTCAACTATATTCTCTATGTCTCAATACTATCACTTTCCCTTATTGTTAGAAGCCGCATAAGTCCAACCTATTCGGAAAAAAGGAAGCCGCTCTGATCCTTCTAACTATCGGCCTATAGCTCTGACTTGTATTATATCTAAGATCTTTGAAATCCTTCTCAACTTTCATTTCTTAGACCATCTGGAAACTCATTCTCTTCTTTCCGATCGCCAGTACGGCTTTCGGCGTTCAAAGTCTACTAGCGATATACTTTCCTATTTAACCAATTTATGGTTTTCCGCTCTTAGGAACTACGGGGAGACTTGCGTGGTGGCGCTTGACATATCCAAAGCATTTGACCGAGTATGGCACGCGTCACTGCTCTCTAAGCTCCCTTCCTTTGGGTTTCCTCCTTCTCTTTGCTTACTTATGTCTAACTTTCTTTCAAGTCGCTCAATATTGGGGCCGTGGTTGATGGAGCGACTCTTCCATCTTCTGTCAATAGCAGTGTTCCTCAAGATTCTGCCTGATCTCTTGCTCTGTTCCTACTTTCAATTAACGATTTCCTCACCTGCACATCTAACTCTATCCACTCATATGCCGATGAGTCGACCCTTCATTCGTCAACTCATTTCAATTTCTACTCCCTCTTTTACTCTAGAATTGCCTCTCGTCTTAATCTTTTCCGCGATTCTATTTCTCGCTGATCGTGGATAGGAATTCCGCGAGTTTGTGGTTCGTCTCACCTTGTGAAATTAATTCTTGTAAAACCCAACTTCTGAAAATCTCCTTCTCTAAAACGCCTTCTAACCTTTCCTATCTCTTTCGACGTTTCTCTCGTCTCTCCTGTTGAACAATATAAACATCCTTGCCTTAACATAAACAAAAAATGTCTTGGAAACCTCACATCCACAATTGTGCTAGCGCGTCCTCAAGAAACTAGAGTTCTGTTTAAAACTGCGACCTTTTTTTGCTCTCTCAGCACCCAAGCTATTTATATGGGTCTTTATTCCCCCTTGTATTGAGTGCGGTTCTCATATGGTGCGGTTCTCTGGTTTCACCCGGCCTTTGGACAGGGTCGAGTCAAAGGCAAAAGGCTTAAAAACTGTTTCTGTACTTTGCAGTTCACTTGACCCTCTATCTTTCCGGCGCGATGTTGGTGCTTATCTCTTTTACTATTAGGTTACCGCAGCGGCAGGTGTTCGAGGGAAATTACCACTCGCGTACCACCACTTTTACGACGCCCCTCGCTAGCACAAGGGTTCTGCGCACGAGTTTTGTGCTAGATAGTGGTAATCCAGGCTAGTCGCTGCCGTGCTTACCTATTTTCCTGCCACCTCTTGTAATAGTGGAACTCCCCTTCCATCTTCTTGTGTTTCCTGCCATGATTTAAATCTCTCTCACTTTAAGCCTGCGTCTGGCTCATCTGCGTCATTTGCGCTAGTGGATAAATTTTGCGTGCAAACACCCCCCTCCCTGGATGCAGGCTCTGGCCGTGAATGATGGTGACAATGTAATATATATAGTATATATATATATATATATATATATATATATATATTATTATATATATATATATTATATTATATATAGATATATATATATTATATAAATATATATATTATATATATATATATTATATATATATATATATTATATATATATATATATATATATATATATATATATATATATATATATATATATATATATATATTATCTATATATAATATATGTATTTATATATATATATATATATATATATATATAATATATATATATGATATATATATAGCGATGGAGCAAGATGAATTTTTGCATAACGCGTTGCCGCGTTTTTTTTTTTTGCGGTTTTCCCTATATACATTTTCGACATCCTCAGTTACGGATTTTTTTGCGCGTTCTTAAATTCTGTTCAGCAACCGCGGTTGCGGTTGTGCAATAAAAACTTTTATGTTATAGCTGTGTAAAAGATTATGTGGAGTGGAAAGATGGAGGATCTGAGGTTTTGAGTAATTGAAAACAACCTTGTTCTCAATGCCCCAAAGAAATTCGATAAAGATCAGATTCCAGTTGATCCAAGGGTGCCCTCCTAGCGTGAGCTAATTGTTGCTGAAAAGGACGTATATCAAAATGAGGAGAGTAATGTAGGGTGAAATCGTCGTCAGTAAGGACGTGGATATTGATGAAGCAATAGGAGAGCAGGTCTTTTATGAAAAAGTAAGAAGGAGTTGGAATAAAAAGAGAACAAAAAAAAAGACCTCTATTTATAGATTTAAAGGATGAACGGTGGCAGTCTACAACAGCTGCTATAGAAAGATGCTAATAGACAGACAAGGTTAAAAAGAAGATATACTGTAGAGCGCCTTCTTACGAAAGGCCCCATTGGCGAGCGAGAAAAGAGGGTAGAAGAAATTGGAGATGTTTTTCAAATCTTCCTGCCCTAGGATTAAACTATAACTATTAGATAAAGAAACAGAAGTTAGAGAGATTGGTGATAGTTGGAGGTTGAGATTGGTCCCTTTTTAGTAAGGAGCACCTTTCCAGTAAGAAAAAAAAGGCCAATAGTAGAAGACAGAGACGAATAATTACCCAAGGGCAGAGTTACAAGCTGAAAGCACAAGTTTGAAAACTATAGGAGGGAATACCATCAGAAAACCGTACGCTTTCTTAGTGTTTAGTTTTGCAAACGCAGGAAATAAAAACTTTTGAACAAAATTTTACAATATTTATCATAATATGTCGGAGGAGTGGAGAAAAAGAATAGCACTGAATCGTCTAAGGTGGAATTAAAGCAAAGGTTGAGCCAAGAGCTCAGCTTTAGTGGAAGGTTAAACGGCAGTTATGCCGACGGAAAATACTAAAAAAGGGCAAAGGGAATACGCAAAGTTAAGAGTTAATTAACATTTTTTGAAAAATGTCAGAAATGACTTGAGGAAGAGGAGCCAGTAAGATTACTGCATTTTCTAATGAGAAAAGAATTTTTTAGTGTCATGGAGAATAGATTTTGCACGATTTTGGGATGAAATATAAGTTGGAAGGGTTTCTGAAATTTGAAGATGACAGTATTTCCAAAAGGCAGCGTCCCTGCCGCTAATAGAACGAGAACAAGCAGAGTTAAACCAAGGTTATCTAGGTTTAGTTGAAGGTAAAGATCATGGGGTGCACGCCTCCGTGCTAAAGAGAATTAGCTCGCGTTTTGCACACCCCAAGAAACACTTTCCACGGAAGCTGTAGTCATTTCATGGGAAATCAAAGAAGTACGACTGTAAGTCCTACCTGTTAGCAGCACCGAAGTGCCAAAGACATTTTCTCGCCGTAGGCGGGGGTCTTTCCTGCGGAAGACCTGAAGAGATAGAACAGAAAACAGATATGAGACTCATCGGAGGAACCTAGAGGAGGAAAGAATTTAACAGAATAAGGATAAGAATTAGAGATTAGGAAAAGGTCTAGAATGTTGGGTTCA
>JABUQX010002386.1:0-27500 GCA_015478945.1 Trachelipus rathkii | reverse complement strand
TATATATATATATATATATATATATATATATATATATATATATATATATATATATATGTCAGACTTTACATTAGTACATGCATTTATCTACAAAACTACAGCAGATACATAAAAATAAATAACATTTTCCGAATCAGCGTGAAAATTTAAGTGGGAGTATATATAGAAAACTAAGTTAACTGTTGTATAAAAAATTATAAATTAAAAAAAATGCAAATCTTGGTCGGTAATATTGACTTTGGTATTTGCTTGTTTTAAGAAATACAGCCATTCAAAAACGCCAAAAAAAATTTTTTTTTAACTAAACGAATACCCCAGATTAAACCGCAAAGATGGAACGAGTCAGGGTCTCTCGGCCTCACCGGGGGACGACGGGGGGACTTCGTCTCCCCCTCTGTCCCACCGTCGGCTCGAGCCCCTTAAAAAATATAAAAATTAACATATTTTCTCGAGAGCATGACAAAAACAATTTTTGGCAACTCTATTGCAGAAACGGAAATGGAGCAGTTGTCGTACAATCTCGTAATGTATTTATTTACATTATTATAAATATGAAAATCTTATTTTAAGACTTTTCTATTTTTTATTACATTTTCTGAACTAAAATTCTTCACTGATTACAAAAATGTCATTTGTTTTAGTGTAGCATTTGTAGTTTGTAGATAAATACATGTACTAAAGTAAGTCTACCATATATATATATATATATATATATATATATATATATATGAAAAACGACTGTATATATATATATATATATATATATATATATATATATATATATATATATATATATATATATATATATATATATATATATATATATATATATATTTTTTATATATATATTATATATAATATATATATATATATATATATATATATATATATATATATATATATATATATATATATATATATATATATATATATATATATATATATATATACTCCTCTGTCCCAAAAGTAAGTTTACTGAATATCCCATGAACGACTGAGTAATGTAGCTCCTCCGTAACCAGATTTATAAAGTCAGTCTTGCACTACATCTGTTTATGTATGGGCGTGTGTTCTAACCTCGTTACGTTTTTGCACTACATCTTTTTGTGTATGGGCGTGTTTTCTATCCTCGTTACGTTTTTGCGATGCAGGTAAATATTGAACAGTGGTACGCTATAAATTATGTGTGAAACGTAACAAGTCAGTTTGCCAGAGATATTTTGCTTCCTTTAAACGAGTAGCTTATGGGGATGCCACTCTATTGAGAACTATGGTTTTTAAGTGGCACAAAGCTTTCAAAGAGGGCCGAGAAAATGTTGAAGACGACCCTCGTTGTGGAAGACCAATCTCGTCAACAAACGATGAAAATGTGGAAGTTGTTAGAGCTGTGATGGAGAGAGACCGCCGGTTCAGTGTCAGAGTGATTGCAGAAGAAACTGGTTTGGATAAAAATGCAGTTCATAGAATTTTAACGAACCATTTGCACATGCGAAAAATTTGTGCAAAACTAGTGCCGAAAGACTTGTCTGTGGAGCAGAAAGCGAACAGGGTCAAAATTTGTCAAGATTTACTTGAAAGACTCGAAATGGAGCACAATTTTTTGGATAAAGTTATAACAAACAGGCGATGAATCATGGGTTTTTGAGTACGATCCTAAAACCAAACGGCAAAGTGCGGAATGGCACACAAAAAATTCTCCTCGTCCGAAGAAAGCACGTATGAAAACACTGATTATTGTTTTTTTCGACAGCCGTGGTATTGTGCACAAAGAATTTGTACCTTCAGGACAGACAGTTAATCACGTCTTTTACAAAGATGTCTTGGAACGACTTCGAAAACGAGTTCAGCGAATCAGAACAGACATTGCAGACGATTGGGTGCTGCACCACGATAACGCGCCATCTCACACTGCGCTCTCAATTATAGAATTTCTGGCGAAGAAAAACATTCAAGTACTTCCACATCCTCCATACAGCCCAGATCTAGCTCCGTGCGATTTCTACCTCTTCCCTAAGTTGAAAATGAAGTTGAAGGGTCATCATTTTGGGACGATGGAAAACATAAAAAATACTGTAACACGTGAACTAAACACACTTCAGGAAAATGACTTCCGGTACTGCTATGAACAGTGGAAGAAACGTTGGAACCGCTGTGTAACCTCCCAAGGGTCATACTTCGAAGGAGATAACTTGTAATTTCAGGCAAGTCCAATACATAATTAAATACGACATCAGTACACTTTATTTTGGAGACATTATATATATATATATATATATATATATATATATATATATATTATATATATATATATAGTAAATAGAATATATATATATATATATATATATATGTTAGATATATATATATATATATATATATATAAGGTTAAGGCTAATATATATAATCTCAAAGGTGCAATTATTTACAGACAATTAGCCATTTGAATTGAATAATTTATAAGGCTTTCAATTGACACGAAATTAAAGGTCTAAGCGACTGAGTTTAACTTCTGGAAGCAATTCCATTCCTCTTCCCTTCAAGTCTCTTGCATTTATGCTTCTATTTCAGTGCAGGAGTCTAAAGAAGCATCGAGATGCATATATGTATACTGTAATCGGGTTTCCTCGTTTATACACCTGTGTATTTGAATGTATGGGTGATGTTCAAGTGTATGTACAGATTAAGATCGTGTAATTCGTTCATACACCTTTATATTTAACTGAATATGGGGATGTATAAGTGTAATAAAGTGTATTTGGTTGAGTAAAAATGATTGCTACTGTGGTCGTGTTCCTACACCTGTATATTTGAATGTATATGTTAAGTATAAGTGTACTTAGTTGAATAAATGTAAATGTTATTGTGAATGCGTTCTTCGTTCCTTCACGTGTATGTTTGGTGGTATATGTGATGTATAACTGTATTTGATTGGATAAATGTCAATGTTACTGTATTGGTTTTCTGCGTTTCTTAACCTGTATATATGGATGTATAGGTAAAGTATATTCTTTTCATTAATTCTAATGTCTTGTAAAAGAACGGTTTTAATAGTTTTGTATATATATATTACGTGGTATCTAGTCAGATTTTTTATACAGATTAACACGACAGCATTATATATCATATAGTATTATATATATACATCTAAATAATTATTAAAGTACAACACACACATCTCTCTATCTCTTCGATCTCATCTCTCATCAATTTTGCTTACTCATCAGATCAAAAACTTCACTCCCTCATCATTAATATCTCTTCGTATCCGTCACTCTTTATTCTCTCTCTCTCTCTCCTACTCTCGTTCGTCTCGTCTCATCTCATCTCATCTCATTTCATCCTCTTGGCACTCTATCTCTCTCTTCTATATATATATATCATCTCTCTCATATATTCTCTCTCTTACTCATCATACTCTTATTCCTGACAACACCTCTTATCTCTTATCATCTCTCTCTCTTCTACATCATATTCACTTCTTTCTCTACTATCTTTATATTATCATTATCATCAGTTACTATCTATATATATATTAACTAGTATTAGCTCTATCTTCTTACTATCTCTCTTCTCTTTCTTCATTCGTCGAAGAGGATTTCATAACCAAAATAAAAATCCAAGCCTCAATTTTTATAGAAGTGCGTAGATCTCTCTTACTATATCTATATATATCGTACTGTATCAGTACATATTCATATATTATATTATTTAGTAGTTGAATATAAATTTTCTTAATAATCAAACTAATGATTTATATATATATATCTCTATTATTATACCTTATATATAGTATCATTATTATACCACAAATAAAACTATGTAATCCCGGTATTATTTTATAGAAGGAGCCATAATGAGTTACCTTTTCAATGTCTAGATATTACTACAATCTCCAATACTCGACCCTGTAAAATTTGTGTGGATTCCTTTTTAAAACAAACTTTTCCGTAATTTTTAAATTAATTTCCTCGTCCCCTGGAAATAAAATTCGTATTATTATGGTATTATCAAAGTATAACTCCTGACTTATTCTTCTTCGTCTCTTCTGAAGTTCTCTATCTATAAAATATAAATCAGTCTGTCACTGTTAAGCCACTTACTATGAGACATACTATCTGAAGATTCCTTTCCAGCCTCGTTTCATGAACAATAAAGTATATCATAATACCCTAGATTTCAATGTTCATCATCTCCGAAAACATTTTTCAATCTTAAAGTAGTTCAATTCCTCGTTAAAACTACATATCATTGGTTACAGATACTTTAATATAATAGATATACACCCAAGATGACTTAGGTACCCTTGGATTCTTCTTTTAAGTTTGTAAATCTAATATGCTTTAAGTTCAACCAAAAATTTAGATCGAATATATTTAAATATTTAAATATTTAAATATGACTAGGTAAATGTGAAATAGTTATTGGTGTTTTTGTGTTCGTGTATAGGGAACTTGTTTTTCTAAAGGTCACTACTTTTAATTCATTCTTATCTAATTAATATATTGTATTAATATTTACATTTTTATACTATGTTTTTTTTTAACAAAATTATTTCAGAGGTGTATCTAACCTTTAATTGGAATCGCTTCTTAGCACCACACTATACTATACGTAGTAAATATTTCCTTCCAAATGGTTTTTTAAATACAGAAATTTATTCTGCTACTATATAATAAATATAATTTCTTTTTATAATATGTATTATTATTATAATATTTAAGGTATATAATATATATATATACCTATAACAGTGTTATACACTCTTATATATATAGCTGTGCTTGTTTAATATATGCCAGTATCGGTGACTATAATATAGTATTACTAATTACTGTTAAAAGTTATATATATAGATACAGTATTAATATAGTATATAATATATATTTTAATAATAGTATATAAATATATAATAATATATTATTATATATATATTATATATATTTTATATATATATATTATATATACTTACTGTTACCGCAGAGGTTCACCCCCGATACCATTGCTACTTCTACTTCTACTCTAACAAAAAATAAATAGTAGACTAGGTGAAGCAACTAAATGTCTGGGTCTTCATTTATGAAAAAAATGTTAAGTGGTGGCTCTCAAAATTTAAAACTAGGATTGGTTGACAAAAAAAAAAACAAAAAAAAAATGTTTTTGAAAATCATATATAACAGTTAAAAAATAGATAATTAGATATAGAAACGGAAAATTCAGTCTCTTCACGGTAAAAATATTATTATTATTTCAAATACATCTCATCAAAACTTTTCCATAGGTAGATCTTTCTTATAATTTAAAGTTAGGTTGGGCGTGCTCGTTAGGGTGGCGATGCCTATGATTCTGGAGTTATTGTATAAGATTTGTGAATTATGATTTACAGTAGTTTCAGTCTTTGTGTAATGTAACCTAACAAACTTATCTAAACTGAACTTTAGGGAGGGCCTGGGGCAATGAGACTATAACCTGGGAATCTGATTGCATTATGAAAATCTATGGGATATTTTAACAACTTATTGGAGATGAGTCTGAGGTAATTTTTTTATAGAAAGCGGACATTATCGTTGTCAACTATTCCATATTAATTATTATTTTATGAGAGTAATGTATTCTGGTTGAATTTCATAAAAAAGCGGTGAGGTGGACAATCCACTCTGGTTAAATATTACTAATATTATATATCAAATATTATTATATTAATAAATAATATATATATTATATATATAGAATATTTAATAGTATTAATATTCGATATGTATAATAAGTATATATAATATACTATTATTATATATTTATTATACTAATGATAATTATAATTATATATAATATTAATTTATTAATTATAATATATGATATAATTATATAATCATATTATATTTAGTTTTAATACTTATAATATTAATTAATATATTCTAAATTATATATATAGTACGGTTTCCACGTCATCCGTGGTCATTTTGTAATTATTTTATTGTTTTTGTATTTTTTAATATAATGCTACAATATAATACCACATGAAATATTACAAGTTATGATAAGGAATGATTCAAAGTTCGAAGGTATTTTAAATAATTTTAAAATTCTACTGCCTTAAATATTGATTTATTAAAAAATAAATATCTGAAAAGTAATACCTTACATGAATAAAATAACCAAATAGTAAACTACATTTGCCGGATATAAATAAAATATAAAAAAATATAAATAATATTAAAGAACTTTCAGAAAACCAATTACATATTAGAATTAGCGTATAAATATTATTAATAACAATATTATAAATAAAATTAGTATATATTATAAATAATATATAATTAAAAAAATTAGGGGTTCGAGTCGACGGGGACGAGGGGAGTTTTCACATACCGTAGGTGGAGAGTACGGCTGGAGTCATACCGGCGATACTAATATTAACCTATATACCGAATATTAACTAGAAAAGACGCGGTTATTCAAGTAGACCCCATCGAGAGGGGGACTAGTTTTACTCACTGTAGTTTCTCACTCCGAAAGGCCTGAGTAGAAGACCTTGAGTATCTGCTATATTAACGGTGAGATTATATACCCTTGGTATTGCCTTTAATATAAGATAAAATAAAAAAAAAGTTATTACTCAGTGAGATCGATTTAAACTCATAATAGGTCTTTATATTATTTTTATAATCATTGATCCGTTACACTGAAATAATTTACAGTGTAGTATACATATAGTAAGTACATTTTAAAAAAAAAACAAAAAATAATTCATGTCATATCAAAGTCTAATAACGCGTAAAACGAATGAGGTCCTATAGTAAGTTTAATACAGTATTAATATTATATATATATATATATTTATATATATTAATATTATATATATTATAGATAATATATCTATATAATTATATATTATATAGTAATATTATAAATAATATATAATAAGTATTATTATATATATATAATTATAAAATTAATATACTTAATAATGATATATAATATATTAATAATATTATATTTTAATTATTAAGTATTATTGATATATATTATATGAATATATTATCTTAAATCATTATTATATTTTTTAAAATATTTTTTGGTTATTGAATAGCGCATATGTGATTGAAAGTTTTTGAGCGTTTTTTAAACTTTCATATGAAGGATTGAAAAAATTTTTTCATTTGAGAAAAAATAACCCTCAAAAGGACAATGATCTGATACTTACAGATTACATGATCCCTACACTTATATATATATATATTAAATAAATATAGTATATATTTATATATATATATATATAAATTATATAATATAATTAATTAAATATATATAATATATATATATTTTATTATATATTAGATAAATATAGATTATATCGCTTAAATATAATAATAATATTTAATATATATATTAATATATAATAGTATATATGATATATTAATTATAATAATATAGTATATATTAATATATATAATATAGTATTGAATTATATAATAAATATATTATATAATATATTTATATATATTTTAATATATAATAACTACAGATTTAATATATATTAATATATACATTACATAGGGAAACATAACTCTATTCAAATTTAAATTTTTAATTTTAATATATAATTATAAAATTACAGTAAATAACACATTGGAGCGTAGAAGCTATATATTATGAGAGGCTTAAGTCTTGAGTATTTGAACTTTTTGTTCAATTGGTACGTTATGCGTGCATTTCACAATGATTTGGTATAAAATAGTTATATAATTCTATATCGAATTTGGTCTTGTGTGTTTAGTCTATTATACTCTGTAGGAAAGCTTCCATTTTATTTATCTCAGTTACGTAGTATATTACTTAAAGACCATTTTTAAACTCTTCATTTCTATCTATAATGTTGGTTATTGTATAAAATGAGTAATACTTTCAATTTACTTTATTATAATGTTTCTTATTGAATGATTTATTGTATTTTTGTTAATATAATTGAATGTATTAGGTTTACCTATGTACTACAGATGGATATTATGTGTGTATACCTTTTTAGAGTCGTGAACTTATATGCGAGATATATTTCTCTATCTTATTAAGACTATATTTCCCTAATGTAAAAGTTTGGTCAGTATTACAATTTATTTTGGTATTCTCTAGAATTTAGTGAAAGCTTATGTAAGTTGTATAGGTTTTAATATAATTTTCCTTGTAGAATTTATATCTTCAGTTTATTAATGTATTATTCTGAGCGTGATTTATAATTATTTTAGGGGTAGTAACCTTAGTAATTATTTGTTTCTCTCAGTTAAGTATAATATTATTTAGCTATAAATCTTTATTTCTCATATCCTCTAGTATATCAGGTGATTGATTATCATTGCTATTCTAATAAATAAGCTTCTTTTAGTTCACTCTATTAATTAAAGTGCCTATTAGAATAATCTTGTTTATCTGGGTAGTTTTGAATTTTTAAAAAATTCCCTTTATAATCATTTATAAGTTGCTACGAGTATTGATGGTATATCTACACTATACCAGAGATAAGCAGTAGAATTAGTTCTATTAAAATAGGAGTTGCTGAAGAATGATGGATACAAATTTATGTAAGTAAGTTCATAAACATGAGATGGGTTTCCTATTACTGTAGTAAATCTAGAATTTAAAATATTAGTATGTTTCATCTTTGTATTTTATTAATAGTTCTCATAAAATGGGGGTAGAAGTGTGTTACGTTTGGCTATAGTTCATATTACCAGAGTTAATCATTTATAATCGTGATATATGAGACGTTATAAGTAATGTTCAATAAAGTAAGCATGCTGAACAGTGATAGATTTGAATGGACAGTTGCTACAATAACTAGTCATCTACATATATTTCCATATAAATTTCATGAGTACCATTGGGTGATGAAAATGATTGCAATTCAAAAAGTCCAATATATTACATGAGTGTGGTGGGAGGAGGGCCAATCGGAAGTCCTTTTTTTGTTATGTTTAGTTTTTCTTTATCAAAAGATAATGTGTTCAGTTATGTAGATAGATCAATTGTTTTATTATTTCAAATAAGGTAATTACAATACTCATTATATTGTTGTGTTATATATATTTATCTCATCAATCTAAGGTGTATACTGAGGTAAGTTGAGTAAAAGTGTAAATTCTATATCAGTAAGGCTGAGATAAATATTTGTATACTTAGTATTCTTCATTGTTATCCTATATATCAGTAAATTACAAATATCACATAATTTATGTAGCTTGAATTATTTAATATGGCTGGTGGAAATCTTTCCTATAATATCTTACTTTAATTGTTTTAAAAATGGAGCTTTAATTATTTTGTCTGAAAAGTATTTAAATATTAGAAAATGGGTCGGAGAGGATATTTCTTGTGTAGTTATTATGGTTAAACGTAAAAATAGAGACCATCTGGGATGATATACATAATTTATCGTCTCGGTTTTGAGAGAATGGAGTTTTACAGAATGTTTGTATGTTTTACTTAAAAATATCTGAGATGTTCTGAAAGAGGTTTTTTTACAGTTATGGTAGTTAAACATTTATGGCTGTAAGATACTGAGTTGCTTAATACTTAATAAATCTAATCTATTCATTATAACTATTGTTTCACGCTTTGATCGATCTAGTTATGTGGAATTGGCGGTTATACTTAGTTCACGTTATAAGTACCTTTACAGGTTTCTTTTGGAAGAGAATGAAATGAGTCTTTTGACTCATTTAAAATTAATTATCTTATATAAATCATAAATTATATTTATTCTGTTCTGTTTTTGAAATAATTCTCACATATTTATCCAGAAAATCGCAAACTTTGAGTATTATCTCTGTGGCAAAGGTCGGACAATAGAAAGAACACTGTTTATTTCAGTAATTCTAAAAATTACAAAAATTGTAAAAAGTTACAATAAAAATATTTGTCTTTATATTTCACCATATACTCATATACGCCATTACTTTTTTTTAAACGTAGAGCATAATATTTATCACTTATTTGTAATTTCTAGATTTCATATTTTCATTAATAAATGATGGAGAAGCATCTAAATATGTAACTTAATATCCTATTACTAGATAATATTGTTTTGTATCAACGAAATAATGTAGGTATGATCTATCTCTATGTTTCGTTATCATTTAAATTAGTATATATTTTTTCATCAAAAGTATTCTCTCTCTCAAATCAAGAAGCTTGATGCAAAGATATTGAAAACACTGTAATCTGTATTGAAATAAAAATTATATTTAATATATATTAGTATAGTACGTAGTTTTGCTTGTATTTACAGTATTACCTAAAACTTGTTGTAAAATTATTAAAGTCGTATAGCTCTCCTAAGAATATCGAGAATCCGTATGGTGAATTGCTAACATAAGTCATTTCGAACACAGGGGGTGACTAGTCAATGTATTAAAAAGTGTATCTTCAAAGTTTAATGATGGTGGCAATGCCAGGCAACAGATACAGACGTGAGGTGCAAATGCTTATAACTTTTATTTGAGACACTCCAGACTTAGTCCTTTTAAATATATAGGTTAAACAATAGATTTCAAAATTATCCTATTCAGCATGTTAACTAATTACATACTTTAATAATTTAAAGTTAATAATATAATTGTGCTACCTTTTAAAAAAACATACAGAGAGAAAAATGGAAGAACTATAACTTAGAAGAGGTTTCATTTTAAGTCTCTGTGAGATATGATCTCTTTGTTCAATGGTTATACGTTGTCGTCTTCCAATCATGTGTATAAGTTATAGCTCTATGCGAATTTGGTTTGGGTTGAATACTCTTTCAGCATTAGCAGTTTTTTTCTTTTTCAGATTATTTTAAGGTAAAGGAGTATCTCACTCTTAATACTTCATCTGTTTGCAAGGAATTGAGGTTGTAGGTTGTGGCATTAAAAATAGTGAGCTTTCTAATCAGATTCGATATAAGGTGATGTGGCGTGTCACGTAGGAGGAAGGTATTGTAGGGTAGTGATTAATTTGGGTTGGGTGTGTCGAATAAGAGCATGATTCAGTCTTCTTATTTTTTATTTGTAGCTTTACGGTAGTGGTTGACTCTTTTTATTAGGAAGGTTGTGCTTCTATATACTGGCTACGATATTCTCTCTCATATTAATTGGCGTTGTCCATGTCCACAAGAAGAAGGTAGTGTGGTTGCGGATGAATTTTACACTATCGATAATTTGGTATATTCTACGCGAAGTGGGTTGAGCTTGGGAGTGGTGAATATATTAGATTGAACATTCGTAGAAATACTGTACTGGTCAACAGTAATTTCCACTGTTTTTAAAAAGTGTGCTTTTTAATGTCTATGTGGTAGTAATTTTATAATAGTTTATGTTAGCTAGTCATAGTTATAATATATGATAAACTTTTTTCCCCTCTCACTTGATATACAGGGTTTTTTCTTGCAGTAGTTCATAAGAAGATTTTCTTTGCCTCTATGTTAGTCTATTGTAAATATACGTTTATAAGTTATTCTGGAAGATTATATAGATTATTTTAAATATTCCTTTATATGCTTAATTCTTTATGCTCGTATATGTATGGGTTAATACTAGACCTAAAATAATGGCTAAGTTTTGAGAATAAACAACGGGAATTTGTATCTTATGAGATAAATGTTGGGTAATACCAATTTTATGTAAAGAGTCTACAGTGGTTTTTTACTATATATACATTAGTAATTACGTAATGATATAAAATGATTGTCGTACATTTTTATATTATAGTTAAAAAAAATAGATGTAGTTATCGTGGCTTTCCAGGGAAATTTAATCAGTCGATTGGATCTAGTTTTTATATGAGTAATTGTTTCTAAAAAGCTAGAGAAGAGATTGCTTAGCGTGCCAACAAAAACGTCTATACTATCAATGAACTTTATTCATATAAATATTAATATATCAATAAGTTTAAACATTTGGATGATTGAATGTAATGCATTCAAAAGTTTCATAAATATGAAAGAGATCTAAAAAGTGTCATAGCAAAGTAAAACTAAACAGCTCAGGTAAATGGTGAATATCATTTATTATAGGTTTCTTTATTTATGTTACAGCATCTTAATATAATTTAGATTCAAATTGTTTATATTTCAAAGGTATATAAAGTAAACGTTAATAGATTTGGGGTGTGTCGCAGCGTTTAACGTTTTCTTCCAACATTCAAAGTTGTTTAACCGGGTACGGTCATTGTAAAAAGTATAAATTGTACGTAATATGTCTCTGAAACACGGCCAGTGAGTTCGTGTAACTAGTTTTGAGTCATATTCAGGTATTTAATTAATAGATTAAAGTATATAGGCTGGTGAAATGTTCTTTCCATGGTACTTTATTGTTTTACTTACGTATTAAGCTGTTAAATTTATCAAACTTATTTATTTTATATTTTGAGAAAATTAATAAAAAAATAACAATTAAATTATTAAATTTGAGAAACTTTTGAATCTAAAAATTATTTTAAATTAATACATATACAATGCTAATCTTGATATAATTAAATTTTCTTTTCACATGTGCAAAATCAAATTTATATATATATATATAGTATATATATATATATATTTATATATATATATATATATATACTATATACTATATTATATATACTATATGAATATATTTATATATATATATATATCAGATGGCGGCTACTGCCTTCGGTTGGCACTGTTTGTACCAACGCACGACTTTTTTTTCCAGAATATCAACGATATTTTTGTTTTTACTTATGTTAATGTATTTATTTCAATGAATCACCCATTATATATACTATATATATATATTATTATTATAGTAGTTATATATATATATATACATATATATATAACTATATATTATATCTATATATATTATATATAATATATATATATATATATATATATATATATATATATCACCCACAGTAGAATAGTGTCACAACTACAAATAATAATAAAATAAAAAAGGGGGGGGGGGCTAAGTGTACACAATACACCTAAAGTAAATTATCTAGAATGTCGAGTCTATTTTCAATATCTTCAAAATAAAATGTTGGCTCGTGGTACTTTTATCTTTCTTTGGACGTTTCTCTCTTAAAAAGGATGTAATAGCGAGTTAGCAGTGGTTAGGATGTGAAGGACTCTTTAAGAATTATTGTCATCAATCATCTTGGCTGTGACGTCCTCTTTTTTTTTTAAGAATCAACTAGTCAGTTGTGTCCACAATCAGAATCATCATATGCTTAGTGACGGTCTCTTTAAAGATCATCTTGTCGGTGACGGTCTCTTTTAAGAATTTTAAGGATCATCTTGCTGGTGACTGCCTCTTTTTAAGAATCATCATCTAATCAGCAACGGCCTTTTTTAAGAATCATCATTTAGTAAGTGACTGCTCCTTTAAAGAATCAAAGTCAGTGAGCATTTTTTTTTTAAAGATTATTTTGTCAGTGACTGTTGGTTTTAAGGATCAACAACAATGTTATAACCATACGCGAAAATTGTGACTGGGGAAACTTATTAGCAGTTGAACAAAACTTAACTATCTTTTGAGCTGTGATACTATCCTTCTAAAAATGATATATTTATATATAACAAATCTTAATTTAGAGAGGTCACTATTAATAATATTTAAAAGACATTAACAAACAAAACAAAAACAAAAAATAATTCATGTCATATCAAAGTCTAATAACGCCCATAAACAAATTAAAGAAAGAGAGAACAAAAAAAATTTGGGCAAAGAGATTGATTGGAAGAAAGGGGGTGGGGAAACAATTGTCATATATTTTCTTAACATACCACCCTCATAACAAATTCTAATAGTTTAAGCAATTAAATACTATATCAAGCTACACATATTATTCCAATATTGAAAATTTTCTTGTTCCTCCGCAATATTCAATTTTTTCACCCTACGACTCAAATCATGATCCATAACATACCATGTCATACAAAACTTATGGCATATGCTTAATTAATATGTGTTGCTGTCCTTTCATAATACCTTTAATACGTGATGTTGCCCTTTAATAATACCTATAACTAATTTTATTTTCTTTGAAATGCTTTCGCTAGAATGTCGTAATACTAATAAAAAAAAACCTCGCGTTTCAATATTTATTATATTCAAGAAAAAAATATGTACACACACACACACAAACACGATCTCTTCTGGCAACAATCGTTATTTTCAATTCCTTACCTAACGTTTTTAGATTCTCACTAATTTCTTCTCTCTTCTCAAGCTATTCCACTTCTGCACACTAATTCAGCCGTTTTCAATATTTTTTTTTCTACATTTACCTTGAAATCTTCTAGAGTGCAATGAAATACTAAATCGTTTTCTAGCATCTAGCCCGATATTAGAAAGGGAATATTACGGATTCAAACTCACCACCTTTTCTAGATTTGGTCTAGAATACGCGGAAACAAAACTATATATTACTATTACTAATGAGGAAGAAAGCATGGGAGAGAAAAATTTTGATAGGCGCGAGAAGTTTGTTTCCTTTCTAACAATTCATTTACAACCAACAAATATATTTTCCAAGTGAAAATTCATTAAAAAAAGAAAAGGTGAAAATGATTGGTGTAGTGTAAAATGAGCATGTGCTGGTGTTGGAAAGGATTGAGAAGGGGGAGAGAAGGAGTTTTGCAGTTCTGATGAGTGATCCTGTTGGTACAGAGCATATGGTAAGATTTGTATTATGGAGTACTAGAGATTTACAAATGGTATAATAATTTTAGTGTGAGGAAAGGTCAGGGTATGAGTGGTTGTGATCTCTCGTCCATTAGAGAGGTAATGTTTGAGAGAGACGTAAGGTTAATATTGCTTTGGGATAACTGATAATGTATATTTTAGGATGGGTTGAGTAGGTAAGCTTCAGCTGATTTGGTGTATGGATGACCTAAATGAATGAAGGTGGTTGCACAGCAAGGGATGGGATTAATCGGAGGGATCATTCGTGGAGGAAAATTGAGAATTCGTTAAAGTAAGGTGGATTGGTATTTCGGTGAGGAGGAAGGTAACGTGTGTAAGTATTAGTTTCCTTTAAACCTAAAAGAATTAGGTATGTGTACTAGAGATTCGCTGTGTAGGTACGATGATTGGTATCGAAGTGAAAGTCTGATTGTTTTTTAATGGTGGTGCAAGAAAAGATGTTGAAAAATGTGTTGGAAGTTAAATCAGAGAGGGGTTAGGAATGGGATTATTCGGATCATTATGTTTGCGTTTGTATGTTAGATTAAGGTTATGTGTAAGGGGATGATAGAAATGTAAGGGGATATAGCGAAGGAGTGAGACTAGAATTACGTAGTGTGAAGTTAAAGTATATTAACTAAAGAGATAATTTTGATATATACAAGATATTTTTAGAGCGCGAGATGCCCACATAATCTGTGAAGGAACGAGCTTGTAATCTAGAAAAATATGAAAACAAGATGAACCGGTACAACGTCATCGTACAGTAGTGCAAAACAGAAGAGTGATGATTGGATTTGTGTTCTAAGGAGGTAGGTAATTATTGAAGAGCTCGTCAACAAGAATTAGAATCATGGTGGAAGAGGTACCTGAGGTGTCGATGCAAGGCGTGTTAAGAAATTAAAAAAAAGGTAAAGCTCTATGGTTGATAATGTACTATACACCAGCGCATATGATGCGGTTAGTTCAAAAAACAGATGTTTCGGTTATTGGTTACACAGTTAAATAAATGAATACTATAATGATGGCGTTCGTTTGTTAAATAAAAGAAGGTAATGTAATACAAGTTTGGAGAAAATATTAATGGTTGATGCATTCACTAGGAATAGAATTGTATTCTTCTGGAAAATGCTCGATGAGATTAAGAAATGAGGAAATAAGGGAATAATGCTCGTTAATATATATATTAGAAATAGTTGGTAAGCTTTCGTAACTGTAATGTGAGGTGAGGGAGTTGGTAGAACGTAAACCTATTCGATATAATCTGCAATACATTTAGGCATATGACGAGCGTGGATTATGGTATGAACTGTTGTTTGGACATTGAATGTTTGGATCGTAGAAAGAGATATAGATAATTTTAGTGATTGAGATCAATTAGTAAGGAGTGCAGGTATTGAGAAGTTCTCGATGAGTAAAGTAGTGAAAGGTGGTAAAGTCCAGGTATACTACTATGACAATGTACTGGTTCACAATAAATCAAGAATCGGGTAGGCGAGAGTCGGTGATTAGATTGAGTATATGAAAGTTGTGTAACACTAAGCGATTTTTGATGTGATAATAAGTCGTCGGTATGCGACTTAGACGGTAGAAGCAGTAGTTAGTACCCTCAAGTCATTAGAGAGATAGGGGCAATTTAGGGTAACTGTAGTGATATTTTTATAGAAATTAGTTGAGTTGAGTTGCTGTGTAGGTGAAGGTCATATATGTTTTGGCTATATTATCTGGATCGTATGAGGGCGTCAATGCTTAGAAAGAAAGTGATGATTTTGGTTGAAGAACAAGTGTGTAGTGTGTCAGCACAGAGTGTAGAGTGTATGTGTAGGATCGAAAATCGTCTATAGCATCAAATACACCATGAATCTCGAGGGAATTGAAGCGAAGAAGAAATACTATCGTATTTAGCTTGTATATTATGTTAATACACAGTCTTTTTTTTTTTGGGCTTGGTAGGAACCATTGATAATAGGGAAGCTTCTTAATGGTCAGGCTGTTAGTTGGTATCATAAGATATTACTACCTCAGAGTGAGTTAACGTCGCCTTGGATTAATCTTTTAATAAACTATGAGTGAGGTAGTGATGTGCTATTTATTTTTGTGTTATTTACAATATATATAGAAAAAAAAGGATTCTCTAGCATCACATCTTAGATTTAAAAGGCTCTAGTTTGTAATGTATGAGCACGATAGAGATTGAGAAAAAATCATGAGAGAGGTAACTTAACATCTATATCTGCGATTAGCAGTTTTGATGGTTTTGTGTGAGACGGAATATCATGATAGAGTGCTGCTCCTGAGATGAGCAATTGGTAGAGATTTGGACACGGGGTGTGTAAATAGCGAGAGGTAGTTTGATACAAGATAAAGCTAGATAAGAGCGTGAAGGTTAATAGTTACTGTCTAATGATAAGACAAATCCGCCGTGTGGTAGAAGTTATGATAGCAGGGGATGATGGTAATCATAACCAAGTGTGATGTATTTAAAATATTTTAGGCATCTATCAGCACTGGAGGAAAAAGGGAACGAAATGTATGGCAGAGATGTAGTAAGAGAAATGCTGTGAAGGGCAGAAGCGCTGGCTTGTCAATCAATTCCTTGATGGAACGTAAATGGTTCTAAGTCTGCGACTAGCCGCTTGGGCTCTCTTAACGAATGAGGGTGTTGTTACGCTCTGGAAATACAATATTAGGAGTTAGGAAATGTTTGCCATTCAATAAGTTTTAGATTAAAGCTAGCAAATGTGTGAAGATGCGAAGTGAAAAATGGGAGGAATGAACGTATTTAAGAATTGTGTGGTGTGAGCTAAAATAAAGCGGTAAATGAAAAAATAAATTGAAAGTACTGAATTGCCAGTAAGTCTTTTGGTCTTGTGTGCAACGTATTCGACTCTCAGAGTCTGGGCACATTTATTAAGTGTGAATGTAAGTAGTGAAGTGTATTTGGGCATTTTCCGACCGGCTAGGAGGTTCGAAAGAAATGTGGACTTGCAGTCTTTGTAATGAAGAAGTGCCTAGAGGATGGAGTAAATAGAGTTTGGCGATAGGTGAGAGGAATAGTTGCATAATTAGGAGTGAATGGAGTGGTTAAGTGAGGGTGCAGTTTGGCCCTCACTCTGGGCCAAGAGATGAACCCCTCACGCTGGGGATTGCCGAAGATAGAAAGTCCACGGTCACAGCTCCCGTAGAGGCTCTATGGGTGGATTTTCTGTACCTGCGATTGAGTCTCTCACTAAGATATTCTCGGGGGGTCGGTAAAGCGCTGGGATCTTTCGACTTAGAACGTCATATGCTGGCTGCTACTTATCCTTCTGCTTCCCGCTCCATTGTTTGCGCACAGGACGTTTACCTTCAGTCTTTGGTTTGAAGCCAGAGTTAAGACTGTGGTGATGGGATACTATATGTAACCTATTATATATATGATATCCACCGACTTACTTAGTATATATATTTTGCATATCTATATTACTTATCTATTATCTTACGGGGGATTACTCCAATATTACATACTCTATCTATCTAGTACTACCTTAATAGGCTAGTAATCTCTTTATTTTATAGTATATATCATCTATATCTTTATCGGATCCTTTTCTCAATATAAAAGGATAATACTTTATTATAAGCATTACCTCCTTATTTTTATTCAGTATAATTTAGGACGTATTAAGTACCACTTTCGAGACTTTTTAGCACTTTAGGCCTTCCGATCCTATAGCTTACGTAAGAACTAAATATTACTAGTTTTAAGAAACTACCCTTTTATACTTAGATACTAGCTTAGGCACTTTGAGGTAAGCCTATCACTATGTTCCTGTTAAATTAAGGCTATAATATTAGAAATCACCTATTTATATATATACTCATATCTTATTTATATCTTGATACACAGACTTATGGTCGAACTTATTGTCCTTTTCCGTAGTATATTATTTTGAGCTTTAAGTACTCACTTATCGACTTATCGAACCCATCAGACCTAGGCAGCTTTATAACAACTTAGATGACATTGATCACCTTAATAGTTAATCTCTATTATCGGTCTTTAAATTATTAGTGATTCTCTATTTTCGGAGCTCATTATAACGCTAGAGCTTATATTCCACGATATATGTTATCGTATAACGATTATTATTGATAGTCCTATCACCGAAGATATAATAAGGATTAGCTTTTATCGAGCTCACTAACAGTTTTTATTAGCACACTACCACTCTTAAGACTATATCCGAAATTATTCTTTAATGTATTAACAGCGTATTGTCTATCTAGTATAGGTGGTTAGCTTAGTTTTGGATAATATAGTATATATCTGTTATTATCCTCTTTACTACTCACGACTGATCCGAAGTATTAACCTGTATCGAGTTTACGTAATATCACTAATTATCCAAAGTTACACTTATTCAAATTCTCTGTCGCATGATTTTCATATTCGGTTACTGTCACGATAAGTCTAAGTATTATGCACTTTACGAAAAAATTTCGGTTGAGGACTATAAATAATTTATTGCCTTTAAACTAATAAATTCGATAAGTTCTGGTAGGCTGCTATCACTATTAACGATGATACAGCATTTGTTAGATTTCGTCCGCAGTTTTCCACTTAGGCCATTTGTTGAGCTATCAGTCGACAGGGAGCGGTGATGAGACTCCAGAATTTTCCAACTATATTTTGGGTTATACAGTGGCTACGGAAATTGTTATTAAAATTCAACGGTGGTTAGCGTGAAGTCGATCCAAGTTATTGCATTTTTTATTTATCGGGTTACCTTCGCAACCGCTTCACTGATCGATTGTTGTTTAAAATCAACTAAGTTGTGGTCGCTCTTTACTGGGGGACTTCCTAGCACAGCGGGCCTGAATAGCTTTCAAATACCCGCTTACCTACGCTAAACTGACACGGATTATTCCGGACGACATTGAGGGAGCGGGTCGGGGACTGGATCATAGGGGTTTGAAAGGGGTGCAAATTCCGGGAATATATGTCTTTTGGGTTAAAAAAATATATTTGTTGCAATTCTTGTCTATAAGGAGGAAATTTTAGGAGCTTTTTGGGAAATATAGTTATGCTTCGATCTCGGACTTAGACTTTCGGTACTTAATCTCACTTAGTACCTTTCTCGGGAACGCTCGCAGTCTATAGATCCTTTTTGACTTTAGCGAGTTAGACCTAGTTCGACTTTTGGCACCCACAAGTAGATCGGTTCGAGACTTTAGGGCACTTCTTCAGGCACCCAATCCGCTGCGCTTTAGCAGGCACCTATATCCTTCAGGACCCCGATACGGAAGCTGTGTAGCAACCGTGGTGACCCTTTCGGACCTTTAGCTAGCTAGACCCGGTCCAGGTAAAACTTCGTGATCTCGGAGTGGTTTTCTGTACACAAATAACGGGCCACAGAACAGTGTTGGGTATGAAATCGGGACGAATCTGTGTAAGTTTATTAATACGAAAGTGCCTCTGTGTAATAACTACAATAAGACTACTGTACTATTTTATTAGATGTTATCATATTTGATTATTTTTAAATTATATCACTCATGACGATTTACCAAGAGATATAAGGTAAAAGTATAATATATATATTAGTGATAAAATAATAGAGAGAATAATTACTATATATGTATCTATTTGGGATATATTATTTGAGGTTTATCTTTATATATTTTTAATTATTTTCTATTTAAATTTTTAACAATTAGTTCTAAGATTTCAATATTTTATATATATTCGTAAATTAATGGTGATAATAATATATGTATAGTACTGTTACTTTGTTGAAGTTAATATATATTATATATATCTTATATTATTATCGGTGAAATGAAGTATGTAATTATATTAGAATATTACGTATATCATCAGTAAGTTATTATTAAATTAATATTAATATTATATTATATATATAATATAATAACAAACTTAATAAATTTTATATTTTTCATGCTATATATATTTATAAATTCATATATATTACTTATATTATATATTTCCAGAATACACAGTACGGCGGAATATGAAAGAGTAGTTAAGATAATATGACGGGGATATATGATATATATATTTATCATATATATTATATTATCTATATATATCTTATCTTATTATATCATTAATCTAATCTCTAGTATAGTTATAATTTTAATATAATAGTACGATCTTTTTTCATAAAAATTTGGCGACTTATGTATCAGGCATTGTAATTGGCTCTTTCCTCTATAGTAAACAGCATCTGATAAAATACATATAGAATCTCTAGTAATATAATTAATAAGACTATGACTTATAATTTTTCAGGATAAGTACAGGATGATATCTTGTGGTTAATATTGCAAATCATAGAGGAGTCTTGCGTACTTGAATGCTATATTAGACTACACAGGTTCAAGATTGTATCGTGAACCTATTCACTGAGCGACTGGCTTCTGCTGATGCATATTGTCTGTAAGGACACTGATCTAGGGTATAGCAGATGCGGAATTTAATTGCGCCGTTATGTATAAGCGGAGGACGTGTAGAAAGTGCGTCTAAAAGTATTGAATATCTATCAGAACGCCTCTCCAACCCTACTGATGTAAGGAATAAATAAGTTCTATTTATTTTTTCTCTTAACATGAGCTGAGCACAATCCCCTGGTTACTACTTATATGGTTTACTCATAATATCGTCTAATGCACGATAAAAGCTATTTAACAAGTACGAGGTATTATAATTGGCTAGGATAAGTAGATAGTATCGGTCGGAGGGATTATATTTATATCCTAACACCACGGCCCTTATATATCAGCTAGTAGGACTGGATGGTGATATTTTACCAATATCGTATTACCTGTTCTCAGTAGTATAAGTCATAATATAATAGCCGGTAAGAAGAATATGAGGTATTATTATTATTTGTGTTAATAGTATTATTACTTTAAGTAATTATATAATACAATCGAAATCTGGTAAATGGATCTATAATTGCATTTCTATCCTCCTCCGGTGTTCCTGCACCTGGCATTTAAAATACAAGTTATTTTTATAGGGTCCTCTAGTTACTTCTAGAAATATGATGGGGAGACGATAATAATAATGTCAATATATAAATGATATAATAATATACTAGCATAATGAGTTTCATTATATGAGCCTCAAATATAATAACATACACCTTAACGATCCTTTTTCTGCTTTGGTGGAAAATACGCGGTATTTTCTGGATTTCTTTACCTTCAAGTATTGACTTTAATAATTTGTATGCCAGTAACTCCTGTTATATCGCTTATCACCTTATATCAAATAATGTAATGATTTTGAAATTTATTTGTCTCTAATATACTCCTAGATGAGCATATTATATTTTTACATATACTAATTTTACTTAAATCCATTGAAGATGTCTTAGGATAATTATTAATATTGACGAATATTTAAAATTCTATAAAATCTTATTATAAATCTATCGATCTAATTTTCATTATTACGGTAAATGCTCTTTTGGGCTCATGATTATATTATGTTCATGCAATGTACATAATATATCAAATCACTTTTTTATGAGAAAATAACATCATATCAGAATTATTTTTATACAATAATATAGGAATGTATACTGCTTTTATACTTCTGGTATATTATTCACGTGTAACGGAAAATACTCACTCAATTTGATCAGATGGGTCTCTATACTCAACCTAAGTATTTTACGCATAATCTGCGAATGAGTAGATTAGGCTTCTACGGAATTCGTTTATCTATTTGTTCGGTAATAGATATAATATTCATAGCGTATTTAATATATACTTACGAGCATAGGTTTTCTGAGTTCAAATTACAATCTATGAATAACCTAGGTGTCGTCCTCTTTTCTAATTTTCTTTTGCTAATACGAGTTTATCTATAAATAATTTTGAGCTCGAGGTATCATAAGAATTCAGTTTTATAGCTTTTCTATTATCTATGTATCAAGTTTACTAGTAACCTTATCTTCTTTAGCCGCGAATATGTAAGATAGATGATTGAGACTAGATTATTAGATATAATCCACATTACGAGAGTGGCTGGATTAATGATAGAGCGGTAATACATGATACCTGATGTGACATAAGAATTAACTTTACTCACGCCATGAGTAATATATCACGAATAGTAATTTCTATACTCTATTAATTTTAGCTCGTATGACTTTCATATATCCTACTTTGTGTGTTATGTATGCAATATATAAAAGAATTGTTCAATTTTAGTCAAAAGCTGACAAAACACAATCAATTTTTAATAAAGTATCTACCGTATTTGAAAGATCTCTTACGAAATAGAGCGAAATTACTTACTATCTTTAAGAGACTTAAATTTGACTTTTCACAAATCTAAATTGAGAATTATTTACTAAACGTATATAAAAAAGTTCGAGTAGCTTAAGTCGGGAAATAGTTAAGATAGTACTAGCTCAGGGCTCTATAGAATAACATCTTATACTCTTATTTATCCTAAATTCACGCTTATATTTTCTTCTGTATTATTCTGAGTATATTTTAAACACCACACATAAGAAAGCAATACTATAATATAATATAAATAGTCAAAATTATGTTGTATTTATAGAAAATATACATATTTAGCTACTCAGTAGGCAAATATACACGAGAAGAGAAATTCTTTATGAACATCGATTATTATAAATCAAGTATATGTACGTGTAGTTATTGGAAAAATATTAATAATATTTATATATCCTCTATTCCGTAATCTATGAAACTGAGTTTGAGTGAAAATTTACTAGCAATAAGTCGCAGGCATTGTTTACTTCCTTTACCTTTATATGCTCATCATTAATACTACTAGGCATGAGCTGGTACTTATATAATATCAGTGTATTCACGCGATTGTTGAATGTTTTATACTCAAAATTAATATTCTTTAATTATATAAACTTTTTTCAAAATAATTTTATTTCATAATTAATATACATATCAGATATTAGTACGGTTATGTTGAATTAATCTATATTACCTCGATTCGGTTTGTTAAAAATCCAAATAATCGATAGTCACTATTGGTGGTGCGTGTGTATAAGTATATGCCTATATACTCATAGACTGTGTAAATTATAATGATTGATATGGATGCTGACGCTCACCGGTTCTATATCTAGCTGTACTTAGTTAGCTACGCTAATCACCTGATATTCGAAAGGGTAGGAATATATCATATAGTAAGATTATTTCCTAGGGTCAGAATTACATATATATATATATATATATATATTTACGGTAATGAAATGATTTTGTCATAATTTTGGTTCGATTATATTATTATAATATATTATTATATACTAATATATAGGTCTATTATTTATAATTATTTATAAATAATATATTTGGGATTTATTCTCGGTACTCAATATAAACGCTCTAGGGCATATCCTACTATGAGTATACGGATGAGGTATAGTCAGGAGGCTCCTGGTGCAATAAATTGACTAGGGGATTATATATACACGATAGCCAACGTCAACATAACCAATAGTTATATATAATAATAATTAATTACTTAGTAGTAAACATTCATATATTATGCACTCTATAATATTACTTAAGTTAATTTAAATACGACGATATATATAACCTTTCCTGAGTATAATATAGTAAATTATAGGATTATGGAATAATAATTATAATTTTTATTACATATTTATTTCGAGAAAGACATATATATATAGTCGTGAGAGGTGATAAAGTAAACAATTTTACATCACGTATATATATATATATTAATACCTTATAAGTATTATTAAATTATATATATACATATACTTTATTTATATATATAATATAACTTATACTAAATAGTATATAATTCAAACCAATTTTTCGCCGCGTTGGGTACTAAGCTCAGTTATAATAGAGGCCATAAATATATATAATATAAAAATGAGGTTTACTTAATATATATATAGAGGTAGTATTATATATATATTTTATACTCACTATTATTTCCAAATTATAAAATATATAATATCTAGTATATATATTTATATAATTTTTATATAAAAAATAGGTTTTATATATATATTATTATATATCCTATATTGATAAATACAATAATGATATATCTAGTAATATATATAAATTATTAATAAAATTACCATATAAAGATATATTTATTTACTATGTGGTGAGTATATTATATATATCGTATACGTCTAGGTATGATGTCTTTATATGATAGTACTAATATAAAATTAACTGTAGTGTAGTCATAGTACTATAATCTATAATATAATAAAGTAGTATAATGATACGTTAGTATATACTCGTATACCTATATTATAGAGTATATAGTGAATATATAGTATGAGATATCATGTGGTGTTATGATTAGTTGTTGGCAGTTGCTAGTATAGTACTACCTGAGTCGAGAAGTCAACTAGCAGTTACTATATACTCACTATATAATTATAGTATTATTATACTAAATAAGACATCTATTTTGATAAGTTATGGATATAATATCTATATACAATTTTATATAGTATTTATACTATTATGGATCATATTACTAGTACAGTGTGATATTCTACGTATTCGGTATTAATATATATATATCTGTTGGGGTGGGTATATATATATCTATATATGATATATACTTTCCATATACTATATCAGGCTATATATTATACTTCGTCACTATATAGTAGCAGCTATCCCATTACTATATTTTGTAAAGGATAAAAGCCTAGTAAAATATACGTGAAAGTTATTATTCGATATTACTATCCAAAAAATCATTTATGAATATATATTCTTTTTCGTTCACTATGAGATCTGATAAATATTCAGGTTAACTTTATATAGCCGTAAATAATAAGTAGATGATCTAATATTAGGTTATTATTTATAGTAATATAATATATCTTATATTAAATATAAATATCCTTATATATTCATATAATAGTATATATTTACGTTTATCCGTCTATAGTTATAGTATTATTTATATATATTCTAGTATAATATATGATATAGACAAATTATATAAATATATATATATATCTATAATAATATTATATGATATATATATACTAACTAAATATAACTTGATTAATATAGTATTCTTATATATATATATATAACTATATCCATAATATTCAGAATATATTAAGTAATTATAATATAATTATATATATTACATATATATATATAGTATAGTAGTATAACATATATATATATTCTATATAAGTATATATAATAAATAATCATTATTATTATATATTTATACTCAGTATTATATATATATAATATATTTATTATATTTATGAGTTATATATAGTAGGTATACGTATATTTCCCTTTACTAGTATATATATTACTATATATATATATATATTAGTAATATATATATATATAATAATATATAATAATATATATTATATATTATATATATATATCACGTAATATATATATATTATTGATATATAGTTTATAGTATATATCAAAGCATTTTTCGCCGAGTTGGTATGTATTTATATAATAGACAGGCCTTATGTATTATTAATATCTATATATATAATATATATATATATATATATATATATATAATAATATCATTTATATATATATATGAGTATATATACTATATATAATACGTTATATATGTATCCATATATATATTATATATATATATATATATCATATATATTATATATATATTTTATTATATATATATATATATATATATCATTATATAATATATATATATAATTATATATATATATATATATATTATATATATATATATATATATTATTTATATATATTATATATTTATATATATTGTATCTATATATATATATAATATATATAATTATATATTATATATATATTATATATTATAGTATAATTATATTATACTATATTATAATAAAGGCTATATATATATATATATATATATATAAAAAGGTCTTTTTCATTTGAAAGGCATTGTAATTTTTCTTGAATCTTTGAATAACATTAAATAGAATTATTATTATAATTATTAATAATTATATTATATATTTTTTTTATTGAAATTAATAGAAGTCGTTGACAAATGCGTATTAAAACAAAGATTAAAGAATTATATGAAAATTATAATTTCTGTATGATATATATATATATTATTATATATATATATATATACTATAATTATATACCCAAATATTAATATATATAATTATTATATCCTATATATATACTTTATTATTCTATATATATTTATTATCTATATATTAATACTAATCTTTTATATATATATCATATATATTTATATAAATTATATGGAATATAACAATTATATTATTATTTATAACCTATATATCTATATAATATAATATATATTAATATTATATATATAGTATATTATATCTAAGTATATATATAAGTATATAATATTATAATATATTTTAATATATTATATACTATATATAGGAAAAAATATGGATATATTTATATATATATATATAGTATATATAGTATTTATATATCTATATATATAGTATATATATATATATAGTTATATATATAGTTATATATATAATATATATAGTACTAATATCTATATTTATATATATATATATATACTATATATTTATAAATATATATATAAGTATAATATATAATTTATATATATATATATTATAATTATATAATATATAGATTATATTAGTAGGTATATAGTATATCTATATGATATTTAAGGTGTAATATCTATTATCAGAGAGATATATATATATAGTGATGATATATATATATATAGTATATATTTATATATTATATTATATATATATATATTTACTATGATTTCAA
>JABUQX010002385.1:47500-54026 GCA_015478945.1 Trachelipus rathkii | reverse complement strand
TACTTAATGCCAGTCTATTGGATATTGATGTCATTTTTCACATTAATAAGAATGGTAACTTTGGAATACGAACCTGCCCCCCAACCATCTCAACGTACTTTTATTTATTCTATCATTTATCCCTTTTCTTCACACCACACAACGTCTCTAATATGTTCATTCCTTCATTTTATCAGTTCTTCTCACACGGGCTAACTGCCCCTCTTTAAATATTGTCCATCGGTATAGAAGCAACAAAATTGCTGACTGTTAATACATATATATTAATATATATATATAATATAATAAATACCCCAGTTCATATAATCTTTATTATATATAATTATATATATATAATATATATATATAGTATTATATATATATATATTATATAATATATATATATATATATATATTAGGTTCTAATATATAATAAATATATTTTATATATAATATATATAGAGTATAAAGAATTAATTTCTATAACTACTCATAGTTATTTATATATATATATCTTAATATATATATACTAATCTATATATTATATATATATAGAATATTAGTTGATGCAGCAGATGTCATTTTTTCGCTATCCGCAGATGCGGAATGTTTGATTTAAATCACCACCGGATGCCGGAATGTTAGACATCACTTATAACGGGTATTAGTATATATATATATAATAATATTAATATTTATATATATATATAACAATATATATATATTAATACAATTATTATATATATATAACTCATACTATAATATATATATATCAATATATATATACAATATATTATAGTATAATATAATAATAACATATATATTAAATATAATTATATATATATATTAATAATATACAATATATATCACTACAGTATATATTATCTTTGAGTTTATTTATAAATATATAATAATATATTAATATATATATAAATATATATTATGATATATTATTATAATATCTACTCTATATTTATATATATATTAATTTAAGTATGCCTCGACTCAAGTGGACGAGTAGGTTAAGGTGGATAGTGACCTCCGCCCTGGGTAGCATTGCCTAATCTGATTTTTAAGATACAATGAATTAATAATTAGTGGATAAAATAACCAAAAAAAAATATTTAGAAATAATTTTAATAATTAAAAAAAGAAACCATAAAAAATTAAACTACAAAATACAAATTTCTTAATAAAG
Organism: Trachelipus rathkii; assembly: GCA_015478945.1. Taxonomy (NCBI): domain Eukaryota; kingdom Metazoa; phylum Arthropoda; class Malacostraca; order Isopoda; family Trachelipodidae; genus Trachelipus; species Trachelipus rathkii. The sequence goes on along the minus strand of JABUQX010002385.1, from coordinate 52,849 downwards.
AAATAATAACAGAACCAAAAATTTGATGTTATTTTTTTACTGCAAATTGCCTCCCCTATTCCTCCGACTGCGCTCCTTACATTCCACCTAGGCTACACACATACTTGGCGAACCGTCTAGTACCAAAATAATTCTCAAAATTTAATGAAAACTTTATTATTATCTTCAATAATTATAAAGGGGAGAAGCCAGCCTCCGCACTCCAGCTCGTCGTTACTCTCCGAAACAGACCTGTTTTGCCCGATAAAACGCTCATTAAAAAAAACATAACTCGAAAGAAGTTGACGAAAATCGCCCGATTATGAGAAGGCTAATAGACTGGTGTTAATTTTTCTGGTTAAACAAGAACTCCTCTCTATAGTATATATAGTATATATATAATATATATATATATATATATATTATATATATTATATATATTATATACTAACTATATATTTCTCTATATTATATATATACCTATATAAATATATATATATTATAATATAACTATAAATAATTATATATATATAGTATAATATAGTATAAATATACCTAATATATATTATAATATATAATTATAATATATAATATCTTATATATTAAAGTAACTCTAGGTATACACCTATAATATAACTATTTGATGATTTATTATTAGTATATTATATATACTATTGATATATATAATATATATATTATATAATATATATTATATATACCTAATATGGATATATTATGTATATATAGTATGTATATAATATATATATATATACTATTACTAACCTCCAGATAAAATAAAATACAATATATAGTACTAGTTTTATATATACCAATTAATATACCTAGATAGAATCTTATATATTACTTCTAGTGATATATACTATTATATTATAAAATATATTATCTCTTCATCAACAAATATATTATATAATATCACTTATATATATATATATATATATATATATTATATTATCATTATTATATAATAATCGTATTTATAGTATTATAACTTTATCTAAATATTAGGGGAATATATAATAATTATAACTATATTATACCCTGGATATCTTTATATATTAGTAGAGGATACATTTATAATATATACTATATATATATACTATATTACTATATATATATATTATTATATATTAATATTATATATATTATATATAGATTATATATATAATAATATAGTAATATATATATACATATATTTTATATATACTATAGTATAATTTATATTATATATATATACAGTATATATATATATCTTATATATACATACTATATATATACTTAATATAATATACTATAACTATAATATAACTCATATATATTTAATATATACTAATATATATATGATATATATATAATATCATATATATATATAATATAATTATATTATATATATATATATATATATATTATATATATCAGGGTGCGTCTCTTCCGTACATTTATAGGTGTTGGGCATCTAACATTTCACACCACACAGATATACTATATATATATATATATATACTATTATAATCATATATATTGACTATTACTATATATATATTTCAGTATATAATATATATATATATATCACTATATAAATTATACTCTATATATATATCTTCAATACAATTATATCTCTACTATATAAACTATATATTGACCTGTTTTCAATGGAGTGTTTAACGCTGGAAAGATTCACACTCTTATGAAAATGTTTGCGGTAATTCTTGTTATTTTTTTAATATATTTCTAGTATACTTACGTCACCTATACAGTCAATTATAATGAGGGTGTTGGGCTATGACAAACCTAACCAATTAGTATTCACATCTATCCAATACTCCTAATTCAATAGGAACCTCTCAAGTTAACACGAGTCTTTATACGCACATGATCCTTCCGGTCCTGCCAGATTCTCGTCACTGACAATTTTTTTATTATTTTTATTGTTTTCATTTTAAACTAAGGAATACGGAAACCAGATACGGGTTTTCAAAGTATTAAAAATGGCTTACAGAATAGAAAGACCAATAGAGAGTCCGAGAACACATATATGCCTCACTCTGGTATGTAATATTAAGCCAGGTCTCTCATGGCGAGCTGTTCCATCCTCCATTTATTCTTCACTCCACGAAATTTTACTATCGTGCGAGGAGTACTTGAGCTAGGATTGCCACTCAGAGCTTACCAGGCGCAACACTTCCATAGTATGAAAAATCCTATTTTTATCTATATATATCTTCTACCTACCGACCGCCCTCCCCTTCCCTATTGAATCGGTCTCCGGAACCCTCCCCAGCTCTTTATTCGCCTGTGCCAAAATTTCAGTAAAGGCCCAAAATTACAATTTATTCTTCTTCTCCCTCATTTGTTTCATGTATACGCGAGTTTCCTACCATCAAGCGCTCTTTCTCCGACTTCCGACATAGTCTGGTATGATCATAAACGCAAATATCGTCTCCACACACGACACCCCTCTCGTTGTCTCTCCCACACCCAATCGTGTCCCTCTGCTCAGGCTCCTCGGACCCCGCCCTAATTTTTTTTTCGATCTTTTAAATGTACTGAAACAATTTAATATCTTTCTTCTACAACTTACTCTAATAAAATACTATTTATATTTTCTTTACTGTACTTTTCGTAATGCCTTTACACAGCTATCTGTCTTTACATCCAAATTATGATTGTATATCTCGGTTTTTTTTTTTTTTTATTTCCTGCTTTGACGACATGACACATTCTTAAATTGATGAATATATTTTACATTTAATAGATTTTGGAGTGGACACAGTTTCTCCTCCCTATTTTTGTTTATTATTCTTCTTTTTACTAGCTGGAGAAAGTATTCATCAGAAATTTTTATTTTAGCTATAAAACACATTGGAATGAACACTTCTGTGCGACTGGCGTGTAACTTTGTTTTTTTTTTTTTGTTCTGTTAATACTTAACGACATATTCAGACCAGATATCATCATTATTTTTTTTAATTTTTATTCGATTAATAAAATGTGATTTTTAATAAAAGTCAATTTATTTAAAATATTTCTAACATGTCTGAATCATGTCTATCAACCACTGAAGCCAATATCCATTGTTAGTATTCTAACTAGCAATATTTAAAAAAAAAAACAAAAAAAAAATGTAACGAACTGAGGAGCGCTTCTTAAACATCGACAGTCCCCGTATTATTACTATTATATATAATTATATATATAGTATATATTATAGTCATTATATATATATAAATATATTATTATAATATATATATTAATATATATATTATATAATATAATAATTCTAATATATATATATCAACATGTAGAATGATAATTATTCACCGGTCCTATATCCATCTCATCTATCAACCATTGACTAGAATATATATACATCGATGTGATGAATCAACACATTTCATTAAAATTGAAGGGAAAAATCCTAAAGCCAAATTGTGAAACTTCGTTATAAAAGCAGCCCTTCATCAGATGACTCTACCAAATATTAAAAAAAAAAAAAGTTCTTATTATAAATCTTGTAAACTAATTAAAACTCATACGTGGCTAACCTTTTGTCTATGTATAGTTTATAAAAACTATAAACTAACTAAACCGTCTAAGATAACCTTTACTTCATATCTTATCCCTCACAATAAATTGAAATTTTATTTTTGTATAGGTGTTTAATTTCATCTTCACTCATTGCTATATTGTTATAATAACAAAATAATATGACAATTATTAAAAGCGCATATGCCCCCTCAAAGGCTTTTTTCACCCTCCACCCATGAACAACCATTACATCTCGTTATTTCGAATATAAATTAAGATTTATGCAATATTTTCTTTTATACTAAAAGAAAAAAAAAAATTCGCTTCAACTTACCTGGATGGCAGCGGATAAATAAAATATTCCATATATTCAATATATATATAATCACAACATATACTAAATATATATATATTATACAACATATATATATATAATTCTATATTATATAATATTATATTATCATTATTTATTTAATATATATCTATATTTATTATATATATATTATAATATATGTATATATATATATATATAATATAGATAGATAGATAGTAATAATAATAGATAGTAATAGATAGATAGATTACATAGATAGATAGATAGATTAGATAGAAGAGAGAGGGAGATGAGAGAGAGAAAAGGAGAGAGAGAGATGAGAAGAGAGAGGAGAAGAAGGAGGGAGGAGGGAGAGAGAAGGAGAGGAGAGAGAGAAAGATGAAGAGAGAGGTGAAATAAAGAAGATACGAAGATGAGAGAGAATATAATAATAATAAAAGCAAGAGATCTGAAAAACCGCAAACAACAATATAATTCGTTTCGAGTTCGGCCTGAGACGTGTAATATTTTATTTCGGAACCATGAGAGGTCACATTTCCGAACAATACTTGCAGTTTCTGCGTATCACAATGAATCTACATTCTCCCAGTATTGAAAAACAAAGCGTTTGTTCTTGATATTGCAACGCCAGTTGTAGTGATAAATACGTCTCACCGCGGTCATATTTTTTCACCACAACATTTTCTCTCTCTCACACAAGTAATGGTTGACTGAAATAAGCACATAGGGCATTGTTGTTAAAGTGTCATCCTCCAACAATCTTATGTCTGGTTTAAATCATTGAACTAACTAATAAAATTTTTTATGACGTTCTTTTTTTTCCATTAAATTTAATAAAAGATGGTGTTATTATAATAAAATGCAATTTAATTTATTAATATTTAACCTTACTAAAAAAAATTAAAAGAAAAAAAAAATGAAACAAATAGTTGCGACTAACTGAAAGTTATTCAATGGCTGGTTGCGCAAACCATGAACCCAGGCCACGAGCCCGCCACACATGATTATTCAATATATACTGCCATTACTGAATTAAATTATACTCATTATTTACTTAACGCTTTATTACTATTATATTCAGCTTATACCATATATATATATTATATTACTAAGTATAATATATAATATATAATTTAGTAAGTATATATAATATATACAGTATATATAATTATTATATATATATTAAGATATATTATATATATAGTATAATTATATATATATATATAGATAATATATCCTTATTTATATTATATATATCTATTATTATTATAATATGTTAATATAAGTATTATTTATATACCCTTATATCAATATATTTCATATGCTACATATGTATTATATATATAATATATATATATATATTTAGATTATATATATTATATTATATAATATCATATATAATACCTCCTATATAATATATATATATAATATCTTAGTAATATATTATCTATAATAACACATTAGTGACTATATAACACATTGGAGACTAT